>CM050165.1:433362564-433662564 GCA_027410445.1 Discoglossus pictus | reverse complement strand
CCTGCATGCTATGTAATGATGTCATCCTTTAGCTGAATTCTCACTAACACATCCTTACGTACCATTTCTTGCTATATTAATTATTAAAAACAGCACTAATTCTTTATTTTTCTTTCAAAAATATACAAATAAACTGTATTTTTTCACATGTAACTAAGGTATGAGGCACACATGAGAATCATGTGAGTCCTAGCTGAGATACATATACACACCTGTAATTGATAGGTAGATAGATAGATAGATAGATGGATGGATGGATGGATGGATGGATGGATAGATATATAGATGGATTAGAAGTGATTATTGTTCCTGGATATAATATAATTTTGTTGGACATTGCTTCTAATGCATGGCGCTACAGTGAAGTCCTTTTCTTCAGTCTATGTAAAAGTAAATTGGGGAGCTATATTATATTTTACACCCCAGCATTTGCCTACTAAGGAACTCCTACTCGTATCATTGAGCTTTTATCCATTCATTAAACATCTAAACATGTCACATACAAATACATCAGTCATATAAATACAAAGAGCAATACAGAGTCTCCATAATGTTAAGTAACCAACTTCTTTCCATTCAACACAGTGGGTATGGTTATCAGTTTGAAATACCGCATTGGTGAAAATATTGTGAATGCACATTCACATATTCAAATATACTTCATTTTGTTACTAGTTGAGACTTTTCCAGTTCTTACATTACTATGAAGCTTCTTTTCCACACCTTTGTTAACAGGACCTGGCGTGCTCACCTCATTGGTGAGGAAACTCTTACCAAAGTGCCTTGGGATGAAAGTATTTGTAATTATTTTGGCCATGTTTACAGCTACTGCAAGCATAATATTGGATACCCTCCCAGGGAAACGTCTCTAATTAATGTTATTCTATGGAGCCATTGTTACCTTGGACACATCTTACATGTTTAGCACACACAGCTACTGATCAACATGGCGCACACACACCAGGGAATATTTGGGATATTAGATTTGTGCACCCCATACCCCATTTACTAGTCCTCATTTCTGTGCATGTATACACAATATGCAATCACACTGCGTCGGGGGCATGAGGGATGCTGCTGCCCACTTAAATCTGGTGCCCTAGATCTGGTTGGCTTACATTGAAACAAACCACTGACACACATATATAGCTTTAGAGTTATCTGAGCAGTAGTTCCCAACTGTGGCCATCAAGATGCATCAATAAAGCCGAATATTAGTATATTCATACCTGCCCACACTCAACCTAGGTGCCTCAATTAAGAATATTCTTAAATCCTGACCAGGGATGGGAACTACCGACCCGGAGAAACTACAAAGTTCTGCACAGACCAAAGCGGGAGGCCTCCACTTGAAGAACTCACTGTATGCCTCTGTGGCCAGATCCTGAACTTCAGCCATTTATTTTTTATTAATATATTTCTTTTTTATGCAAAAAGTCATGTAGATACATTATTTAAACTGGTTTGTGGGGCAGCTGTGCCCATCTGTGCTCAAGTTCACTGTAAGTCATTGCCAAGATTGTCTAGATCCATTGAGAAAATCCTAGACAGAACCAGACACCGTGTGACCACAATCAATCTCATGCATTGATCAGCCATCATATAACTGCTCCAATTTAAACTGTGTCATCTCAGCTTCTAATAAGATGTAGAAATCATTCAGAAACGGAAATGTAATTGCTAAAACGTTTTTTTTTCTTTTTTTACAATTGACATTGTCTGGAAAACCTGCATGAATAATTTATAAATGTTAGTGCTTTTTGCATTATTTTATCATCAATTCATTTTCATCAGCTTCCATTTGTAGTAACATGTTATTATCTGTATTCAAGGTCTCCTACGACTTCATAAAGCATGTTCGCATAGACAACAGTGATGGAATATATAGATATATATAAATATATATATACACCAGCATTTAATAAGTAACACTCTGGTAACTCAGGGACATTAACACAGTCAGGATGTTTAATTAACAACACAGAGTTCCCCCAAAGCCAATACAATAATTTATATAGAAATACCAACAAGTAGTGACAAAGTCAAACAATATTGTCACACATGTGACATAGAATATAGTCAACAATATAATGTTTGTTTTTGGTTAGATGACATCCCAATCAATTCATCATAAAATTTTAAATCTGATTGTTACTTTGTAGATGCAGTGATGTAATGGTTTTGTCTGATGATGTCACTCTTTAGGAATAGTATCACTTCTGCTTATCTGGGGCCTTCACTAAATCCATATGGTAGAGCAGCTCCCATATATTCTCTTTACTATAGGTTGGGTATTTCAAAAGAGAGAAAAGAGAGAGCGAGCGAGAGAGAGAGAGAGAGAGAGAGAGAGAGAGAGTCCCATGTAGTTAAGGTTGAAATAAGACTTACATTCAATCACCTAACAACAAGATGGAATCCTATTAAAGAACACAACATTATTTCTGAGATATTCATCCTTGCTTATGCTACTTTATTATGCTAATGTGTATCTAAATATGCTAATTAGAGTATTTGTGGACTTGATACATTTGACACCACAGAAACATGTGAGCCCCCACATACCAAAACAATTAGTATACAGGACTAGTAATTAGCATAATATGCCACACAGACAATGGTGAATTTGAAGAATTGGAATAAGAGCTAATATAATGCTCTATCAATTTAAAAAAATGACATGTTTTGTCTTTTATTCCATCATGTTTAGCCATTTTTAGGTCTTTTTGATCCATGTGTTATGTGAAACAGCTTTATGGGGTCACACGTAACACCCTTTAAACATCTCCAATTGTCTCTTTTGGGGGAAAAGCATTTCTCTTGCTGACCCTCAAAAGTAGCAATCAAATTATTCCCTTGATCAATGTCCTAGGATATCCTTGTATAATGTATACAACGTGTAAGAGAATGATTCAGCTCTTCATTGTCAAGAATTGATGAGATTTTGTCTCCTGTGTAATAGTTTTATTTGGCACCGTTGAGCTCTCAGGAAGTTCTGTGGTTTATAAAACTTTCCTTCTGCCAGCAATCTTTGTTCACATTAAACTAATGGAAGAAAATGTTACCCCCCAGGCAGATCTCTCATGCCCTGGAGTCCTAATGATCCAGGCCCTATTACACAGACAAGCTAAGTCTACAGTCAGACCAAGAACATTATAGGACTCATTAAAAAATAAGGAGCAGTTGCTATTTTTCTTATATAATTATAATTTTTTCCTGTTCTTTGGTGTCAAGTTGCCAGATTTCAGTTTAGATAATGAGTGCCAATTTTCTCCTTGCTATACAATTAATTGTACAGCAAAGATCTACATACAGGAATAGCTGGCATCTGGTGTCCCCTGGTGCGTACATCTGCCAGTGATTCATCCAAAGAAGGAAAGAACTTTTTTTTCTTTTTTGCTATAAACTGTAAATATATATAAAATCCAGAATCTATTTTTCATAATCTGTAAAGTCTCGATATAAAGAGGGCTCCCTATATGATGGAGTATAAAATGCTTAAGCCATAAAAAAATAACTGAAGCCACTTGATTATTCCTATATTTTTCTTAGTTTTTTTTTCCAGATATCTTATGATCAAGGTTCTCTAGCAGATTTCTTATGATCAAGGTTCATTAGCAGATGTCCTATGACCAAGGTTATCTTATAACTGGATAAAGGGTGTCTAGCAGATGTCTTATGGTGAAGGTTCTTTATCAGACGTCTTGTAATCAAGGTTCTCTAGCAGATGTCTTATGATCAAGATTCTTTATCAGATGTCTTATGATCGAGGTTATTTAGCAGATTTCCTATGACCAAGGTTGTCTTATAACTGGATAAAGGGTGTCTAGCAGATGTCATATGGTGAAGGTTCTTTATCAGACGTCTTGTGATCAAGGTTCTCTAGCAGATGTCTTATGATCAAGATTCTTTATCAGATGTCTTATGATCGAGGTTCTTTAGCATATTTCCTATGACCAAGGTTGTCTTATAACTGGATCAAGGTTCGCTAGCAGTTGTCTTATGGTCAAGGTTCTTTATCAGATGTCTTATGATCATGGTTCTCTATCAGATGTCTTATGAGCAAGGTTCTTTAGCAGATGTCCTATGACCAAAAGTTGTCTTATAACTGGAACAATATGGATATGCTCACTCTCATTCATCCCCTTGGTATCTCAAACTGATAAGCATCTACATTGACTTGAATGGAAAGGAATGAAAGGTTATTTACTTGACTATGATGAAGGATGAGGCTTAGCACATGTGTATCTTCCACTCAGATACAAACCAATAGTATTATCCAGCCTAACTATTATATTTACCTGCTAGTTTGGCTTAATTATTTCTCAATGCATGATCAAATTCCTTTGCATGACCCTACTACTATTTGCCCTTATGACGTTTTACATTTATCTGCAACCCTTTCTGTTACATAAATATTGTAGATTTGTCATGATGTCATCTTTATGATGTATCCTAACATTGCATATAAAAAGATGGTTTTGGTAGGGTTATAAGAAATATGGTGCTGATATTGTGCTCCAATTACTTCAACTTTCTTACACAAATTGTCCCAGATTTACTTAGTGGTGATATCTTGAAGAACTTTTTGAGGACGTCCCATTTAGTGTTTTGTCCTATGGACATTTATGACTTTCCTATTAGTATGTATGACCCATTGTGTACCTCACCTCTAAGGTGTAAAACAATATATGGACATGTGTTGATTATTTACGACAAACTGCGATAAAAGGCCCATGATTGGTATTCTTCAACAGAACAATAGACTCAAACAAACATGGAACCCAAACAAGCCAGTTGTGTTCCATCCAATGCCATGAACACTACTACATTCTTTTTATGCACAAGCAGTACCATAGATCCAGCATCTCCTTTCTTACACTGGTTCTCCTTGTTTCAGTCATATTATGTTGTTGCATAAACAAGGAATAAGAAGCTCTTGATCACGCCACTAAACAAAGTGTCAGGGGAAAGAACAATATCCCAAGGAAGCCACAGTCTGTTTTGTATTACTGGCAAAAAAGAGCTGTTTCATAATATTAAAGGCACACAGCAAAGGTTCCAAATGGTATAGTTTAAACTGTTGGTAATATCTATTTTATCAATTGAATGTTATTAAAAAATGCATCGCACCCTGAGGAAGTTATACGAAACGTGTTGATGGGAGGGTTAACAGCAAGTATTTTACTAGTCAGTTTTATTTTTTATTTTTACCATATTTCATATATAATGCTTTTTCATTGCATTATAATATAATTTGTCTATACCCATTTTTATATTTACATAATAAGTATTGTTTGCATCTCCTTTATACTAACTTGTACCTCACAGTGCTTCATAAAACAAAACAAATAAGCAGACAATGTCAATAATTAGCAAATTAAAGTAGGTAATTGGGAGCTGCTCATTTGCATAATAAAGTTATGCAAACAAAGCTGAGTATCTTAGGAGTAATTTACCTACTATAATTATATATATATACTTTTTTCATGCTCTTCAATATTAACAACTCGATTTTGGGGTGGGTGAGTCTCTTTAAGTTTCAGTAGCTTCATAAGGGGCCCCATGAGTGGTGAATCTAGGGATCTAGACTTCAGTCAAATATTATGTAGACACAGTTGGAATTAAAGGCACTTTGTATTTTTGTCTCTTTACATAAATCATCAAAATCATCCCTAAAGAGGAAAAAAATATGTAAACACACCCGGAAGCTGTCCAACGAGGCAGCCGGGCCTAAATTCTTACTTCATCACAGATGGGTTTTTTTGTGCAATAAAATCCCATTTCCATCAAAAGCATAGTCCTGTTCCCCCAGCAAACACGAACTGGCAAGGTGGAATGGGTAATTATACCTGGACAGTTGTAGCATTTGCTTTAGTATACTGGTTCTTCTATGTTAGGTGCTTTTTCAAAGAAAATACCATTACATATCCACTTAAAGGTACCCCAACGTTAAAGGGTTATACCCTTTATTTTCCTTGCACTCCTATCACATAGAGCGTTGATGAAGATAAATATATTGCAGATCAATGAATGCAGTGCTGAGGTCACAAGGCAGAGAATATCCTGTGATCTCACTCAGAACAGATGAAAATATCTTGTGATCTCATTCAGAACAGATGACTTGGAAAAAAAAGTGCCTTTTCAGAGACCAATAAATACCAACAGAAAGTATTGATTTTTTAAAAATCCTTCCTAATTAGGCTCTAACTGGATGTAGTGTGCAATTGTATTAATGAGCTGTTACTGGCTCAAAACCAAACACATAAGATGAGTCTTTTTTTATTTTTTTTAAAGGACCACTGAAATCCTCTAACAAGGGGCTAATTATTTTAAATAGGTTTTGATAATTACATTACGGTAATTCCTATTCAATGATTTCTAAGCAACATTCAATATTACTTTTATTTTAAAAAAATATCAGCATCCACTTGAGCTATTTGACTCCACCCTGATATGGTCATCTAGAGGGAAGGGGGATTTGGCTGAGAAAGAGGTCTCATGTATTTTACGGATGTGATTAGATAAGAGGTCAAACAGTTTTTCATAGGCTGCTGCACAACCTTGGGAAAAAGAGTTCCCCAGAGGCTCCATATTGCTTTTGTTTGTATAGATATTGGTAAGGGACGGTATCATTGTGTGTTTCCTATAATATACAAGTGTTGTGTTTCAGTTGGCTCTTAGATATAGATATAACGGGGCCAAAGATTTCTGATGATCAGGCGGATTTACATAAGTGGCACCCCTAGGCACAATCTGCTAGTCACATATGGAAAGAAGACTCCAAAACTATCCTATGTATTATGGAAAAGGAAACAGTGAGCTGGAAAATGGAGAATGTGGATATAGAAATATATACAGGTATAAATAAACATTGTAACATAATAAAATATCTGACTTGCTTACTGAACACACAATATATAACATAATTCCTCTTACATGCAAATGCAAGATAACAATATTATTTTACTAGATATGAGAAGGTGTAATCCTAGTTGGCCATTCTGGGGACTCTTAAATAAGAGGAGCAGCAGCATGCTGTTTGGGGAAGTCGTGCCAGGAGGAGTTGATTATGGTGCTTTCAGGACCTGAGGGAGAAGAGGAGCTTGGTGGTAGGCTAGCAGTGAGAGGCAGAGCTAGTGCAATGAAATTATAGCTCAGAGGAGCAGGATGGTAAAGACACAGTGAAGATGCACAGGAACTCCCATGTCCTGTTTATTTTACTATAGTGAAGCATGCTGCAAGCCTGCCACTTCACAGCCTCCTCCTCTTACACACTCAAACAAAGTTTATGCGCTCAGCCCTTGGCTAGAGAAAGCAAGGGCTATGTGTTAAAAATAAATAAACTTTAATTTATATACAAATGAGGCACACCTCTGAGGGAAGCATCCCTGGGCAGCTGCCTTGTTTGCCTAGTGAGAAATCCGTCCATGCTGATGATATATTAGGGACATGGATACCATACAGTGGAGTCTTCAAATCAATCAAATTATTTTGCAGGCACCTGTTAAAACTATGCAAATGAAAAAAATAGGAAGTGATGTAGCATAAAATATACATTTCTTATTGGTTTAGAATGCTTAACATAAATGTGTACATCATCTTTTACAGGTAGTAGTACCTCAATCTGTGAATTATCTACTCTGAAGAAAAGAACAGAAACCTCAGCACAATGACTCTTGCAGGTAAATTCATTACTTTCTATTTTCTATAATTTATTGATATTTTTAGATATTTTTGCTTATTCCATTGGGGTGTTTTCCAGAATACCTAATATTTGCAAACCATATTTATCAGGAATGACCACTGTAACCTGTCTGAGTTAATTAAAGTAGCTCACTGACTCTCACTGACAGCTTAATCCTTAAACTACTAGACGTCACGGCTGCATCACTAATTTAGGTCAAGCTGGTACTATTTCTGTTAGCGCCTCTGCAACTTTCTTGTTGTAAAGGTGATAAATGGTGACCACTGTAACCCCATGTTTTACATAGTCTTTTGAATAGCTCATGGATTATGGACAGAATGACATTAAATATTTAACTTTTATATGCATATATTATTCATTGTGGGCTTCCAAGTCTTTTTAGCTTGTTTAGCTGATTTCTCAGCTTGGTCTGTCCCCTATAAGCTAATGCACCTTTAATTAATCCTATTAAAAGCAGTTTTAGTTGCCACATATCAACCTCAGCAGAGGGAAATTTAGTCTACATTCAATATTTCCTGCAACCTATATAAACTAAGAATTGATCAAAAATGTATTTAAATATGGAGGAGAGAAGTGTTTCTCCCCACCAATTGTTCTCAACCACTTTTTGAGACCAATGATCATATTTTTCGTTATGGACATCTTTATTGAAACACGGCCTCAGCAGTTGATGGCCTATGTTTAGAGTTAAATGCAATGGGTGGAGAAAAGATCCTCTGACCTTCCCTGCTACATATTATCCACATAAAGGTTTTCAGTAGTATATACCAGTTGGAGCTATTGCCCAGAATCATAAAGTAATGGTTGGCTATTAATGATGCTGGAATATGATTTTGGTTTAGTATAGTGTATTGGACTGGTTGTCAATAATACATAATTTCATTACAGCCTACAAAGAGAAGATGAAGGAGCTATCCCTGGCATCTCTCTTCTGTTCCTGCTTTCTTGCAGATCCTGCAAAAAAACAGATTAATAAATACGATGGTAAGTATGGCCAGTCACATTCTATGACACATTTTCATAATTGTCACCATATCATGTCATTATGCACAGTGATGAGAAGAGTCTGCATCCAGGGCCTATTGATATATCTTGGTATTGGTCTATACATTGACCATTTGGAATATTTTATTTAAAGGAACCACTCATATCCACAAGTTCTGCCTGGAATTTCATTTTTGATCACATAACCACATCTTAGAGCTAGATAGGAGGTGTCAACGGAAATCATTTGGAGTATTTCAGAAGTCGCATTTCTAAATGCACAGTTGTTGGTTATATGAATTATCAGTATACCACCCGATAATTAAGCTTATGTAGTATGACATGTCCTGCAAAATAGAAAGTACAGTAAGTAAAATAATACACATGTGGTTAAGGAAGGCAGAGAGATTTGTCCTTTATTGATGTATTTTGCTTCAAGTAGACTTATCAGACAAAGGAGTAATTCCTTAAAATGACGGCCAGTTGGGTACAATGAATTGTTGACATCAGAGTTCTTTTGTATAATTTGTTCCTGATAGAAGCTATTTCATCTCTGTTTAGAAATAAAATGTGAATTAAATCTCTAAATTATAAACACATGAATGTCCTTTCTCATAGCAGATACTGTGGACCTGACGTGGTGTGTTATCTCAGACATGGAAGTAATAGAACTAAACAAGCGTGCCTCCGGACATGCCTTTGAGGTCATACTCAAGCCACCTTCATTTGATGGAATCCCAGAGATTACTGCTACTCTCCCACAGCGGCGAGACCCCTCTCTTGAGGAGATCCAGAAGAAACTAGAGGCAGCTGAAGAAAGGCGCAAGGTAAAAGATAAGGATTTAGGCAAGCCTAGCTATGGCTTAAGAATAATTAATATGACAATGTTCACATTTGCTAATTTTAATGTTTTATTGTTTTTCATGGCCTTGGAATGACATATGTCATCAACTAATTAAGCATGCACATTTCTTCCATTTTAATGAGCAATTTGTAACTAAGAAAAATGTGTCCTCCTTGATTGCGAGTACCATTGCGTTCTTGTATGTTCAGCACAAAATAGGTGCTTTCATGACCACTCCTTGTATTTGCAATGGACTGGTCCTTGCTATAACATGAAAAAGAGAATGGCATGTCATAACTCAAAATTGAATGTTTGAATAAGAAATCAATAAAAAAGAGACATAAAGTAAATAGAATAACAGTTACTATCTCTATGCTACTCTAATGCAGCTGTTGTGTGATCTTATTGATAAAAGTAAAGGATCTCGTTTGGGCTGGGGTATGTTAGCCAAGTCAATACTTTTATTATTATTATCTTTATTTGTAACGTGCCAACATATTCAGTAGCGCAGCTGTCCCAATCCATACATCTTCCATATATAATGGACCGGCGACCTATTCAATCAATTTTGTCTGAACATCTCAGTAGCCATTTCTTCTGTTACTCACATTCAAGGGGCCGTTTCATTGAACCGATAGAAGAGGATCACATAGGACAGATATTAATGTTATGATACTCTCTATGTCATGTGACCATTGCCTGAGCTAATCTTTGTATTAACTCCCATTTTTAGTATCAAGAAGCTGAGCTTCTGAAGCACTTGGCTGAAAAGCGAGAACACGAACGTGAAGTAATACAGAAAGCCATCGAAGAGAATAATAACTTTATTAAAATGGCCAAGGAGAAGCTGGCCCAGAGAATGGAAATGAATAAGGAAAACCGAGAAGCCCACTTAGCTGCGATGCTTGAACGCCTGCAGGAGAAGGTTAGTTAAAGTGGTAAGAAGCTCTTCTTAACTTTTATTTCCATTCAAAGATCATTCTAAAAAAAACAAGTAACATATTGCCATTTTATTTCACCCATTATCTTCCGGAGGAAAACTTGAACCACACAGAAAGGCCACTAGTTCCATTTAAGTTCTTTTTAGTGATGACATCACTAAAAGACTATGGGCCTCATTCAAATGTGATTTGGCCAGTTGAATGGGGCTCTATATAAGCGCAGAGCATATTTTTTTACAGAAGTTTTTAGTTAGGGAACTTCTATCCAAAAGCAAGGTCTTTACTAACTTAAAACGTCTGTAAAACATATGCTCTGTGCTTATATAGAGCCCTATTCAATTGGCCAAATCGCAATTGAATGAGGCCCTATATACTTATATCCAGTAGGCTTGCTTCATTTTAGTTAAATAGAAAGGGCAGATTTATGTATTAGTTATTATTTTTCATCGGATCTATGCTTCTATAAGGGTCCTGTGTTAGCAAATTACATCATAAAAGTACACTGCCATGGGGAGATAATGACTTCACACAAGATTTTAATTTTCTTTTAAAAATAAAAAAGAGGTTTTAAAACAAAAATCTAAATAATTGTAATTAAAACTCAGGATACACACCTTGCAGATCTGTAATGATAATGTCCATTTAACATTCTAGCAGCCATATTGTCTCTAACTGTGGCTTCAGTGGTGGTATAATCATATCAGATTAACAGTTAAAAAGTAATTGTCTCTCAATTTATCCATGCCATATACTATGCATTATGTTTTTTGTACGTGCATTAATAAATCATTGGAGAATGTTCCTCCAATATTCCCAAATTAATGTGTTAGACCAGCCATACAACTTTAGCAACTGTACTGTAGACTATTTAAAGTTTACAAACTTCAAAGGTGTTGGATTACAACGCTCTCGATCACGCATGATGGAAACCACAGGAGCTAATGTAATAACTACATATCAAATCTTTTCGTCACTTGTTATCTAATAATAATCTGTTTCTTTTCTATTCTCAAGGACAAACATGCTGAAGAGGTCAGAAAAAACAAAGAGTTGAAGGAAGAAGCTTCGAGGTAGAAGATATTGTCTTTCACAATTTGGACTGAGGACTCCGTGGGGTGCCTGAGCTGCCCAGCACAATGTTAAGCGACTGAGACTCTCTTTTGCTTTATTTGTTTGTGAATGTCAAGAGATGACCTGCAGAGCCGTCTTTTTTTGAGAAGCTTAGGGTGGGTTGTTGTTAAGGGAAGGGTTGGTCATCTCATCCGCAAGTCCTAACGAGTCATATCCATGAACCCAGCCCTTTGACTTTCTCACAAATGTCAAACTGAGTATGATAAATTCATTCCGAGTCAATAAAGCAGCTTGCCGTGATGGGGAATGCGCTTGTGGGTTTGTACTACACAAGGTGCAGATGAACCAAACCATCTCTGTAACTATTATAGAGAAGGCTGTTTAATGGCACTAATTTTATATGTACCATTACATCATTAATACATGTGTTAATATAAGGTTATTCTTATGTCTTTTTGTCATTACTTAATTTTCAATTCTATATGACCGATCGACGCCACAGCGAGCCATGCGGTTATTTAAACCAGTGCTTCGTCCCATTCTTTTTGGGTTAAATCACTGGGAAGGGAGGGATGATGGGCTTTACAGTGTAAAGCAGGGGTAGTCAATTCATTTATAGAAAATCGACCTAACTCCATATTTATTTGCGAATCTTAGATCAACAACTGGAATCCATGCTTTTTACGGATGCACACAAATAATTTAATATAATGGCGTGCCAAAGAGCACAAGAAGAGCTGAATTATACATACGATTTAACTCATGTTTTGTTTAGGGATTGGGAAGTTTCAGGATGGATATACATTTTAACAAAGCAGTGGATGTCCTGATTTGGACACTTATCCTCTATTGGCTACCATTGTTTGTATGTAATGAGTAAGAGCCCTTATTTAATGTTTGAAAAATCAAAACAACACAGAGGGAAAAAAAAAATCTGCACCAATCAGATTAAACAATTCTGCATAGAGCCATGTTGATATCTATCAAGTCCAGCCTCAGTCTGCTCTGCTCCCTGTTTAAATATGTTGATTCTGAAGAAGACAATTAAAAACCCCACTGGCAATTAGTGTAATTTGGGTTAAAAATAAATTAATTCCTTTTCATAATATATGGTAGTTGGATTTCTTCTTTGATTATGGGGCAAGGCAGACATGTTTTATTAACAGGCAATGATCTGGAAAAACTAAGGAAAAATACCAATAGAGGTGCATCGGTATAATGTAATAATAGATAGGGATGCTCAGGTCATTTCTACTACATCATTGTTCACTTACTGATTTTTGCTATACCATTGTTGACTCCATTTTGAGCACTATAAATTGTCCTGCAGTCTTATACAGTAGTGCATTTACAGTCACTGTGCTTCCTCCTTTTTTGGAGTGAATATACATCAGTCTCTTGTAACATACAAATACTTATTGCAGCATTAGATTTTAAGGTTTTATTGCATAACTTATGTACTGTTTATGAAATATATTTAAACATTTAGTTGCAGGAGCTCTGTTCAGTGAAATCAACTACATCTGTTTCCTATTATTTTAGCGTATATGGAAAAACCTCCCCAGTAGAGTAGTTTGATTTTATGAAACCAATTAAAATCACAAATCAAGGGATCATTATAATTAAATAAGAAAGTAATATTGATGTTAGCATATGTCACTGAAATTGAAAAGAAAAGCTAACAAATACATTTTATAAGTACACAGTGGGAAAATAAATAATAGAAACTTGTATCTGAAACGTTGAGTAGAAATTAAACAATCGCTTCAGCAGAGATCTCTGCTAAGTTAACTTGTCTGAAAAACAAATACAAGAAAAAAGTGTCAAAAAGGCACACAACTTTTAACACAACTAGGAAAGGTCAAAAATATTCTATGTCCCCAACAAATAAAACTGTGCAATATAAGAAATGATGGGGCTTTGATTTCAGGTTTATGGACGTGAAAGTATCCTGAAATGTCTGAGCAATCCATCTAAATTGCTAAGGAAAAGGTGAACAAAGAGAAAGAAAAACATTTGGATAATAGGAGGGAGGGTGGAGGCAAAAACAGAAGAGAATAAGAATAATAAAGATTCAGCCAGGGGGCTTAATCACAAATTATTTTGAAAGGAGGAGATAAGTGTAAGGGGACCCAATAACTTTAACAAATTAAAGGGATCTATACAAAATATTTGCTCCCCAAACCTATGGTAAGTCTGAAAAGTGACCACTCCAGCAGGAAGCTTTCTTATGTATCCAGAATGGTACACTATCACCCCAACAGGAAGTTGATTTCATCTTACAGATAGTATTATAAATGCAGGTAAAACAAGGGATTTGCCAGGATTGATTCACTTTAGAAACAATAGCTAACACACGCATCGTACAACAAGATTTTCATGCTTTTTAAGAAAAACCTAAAAATCTATTTGTTTTTCAGGCAACAAAGTCCCTTTAAATTAGATGTAGGTTGGCAGAGACACTTATTGTGTGCTTTTTGGTTTTTAGCTTTTTTTTAGATTTCGCTCATTGAATTTGATACAAATCTTATGTGTAAAATCAGTTTGTAGCCCAAATCCAATAAAACTTTTTGATTCCAATATTGGTACAATCAGGTACAAGGAAGCGGTATATTTCAAAGGTAAATCCTGAGTCTATCAGATATTTTGGTGAAGAGTTCTCAAACTACCAATGCTAGATTCCAGTGTTCCACAATAGTATAAAATGATAACCAGTAGAGTAAGGGTGTGGGGAAAAGTCAACAAGTAGAATAGCCCAGTAAATTAGAGTGAAATGACAAATAGTCAAATATTTGTAATGGTCAAAATAATGTTACTAACCTATTGCTAAAATATAAAATTAGCGAGGAGGCACAAGGGCAGTTACCAGAGCATCTGTTTATGTAGCAAATGAGAGAGGAGAAAGGTTGGTTGCATCTGGAACTCTAGTTACATCAAACTGTGGAGCGTGTTCTTGTTACATGTTGCATCAAGGGATCAGTGAATGGTTAGCACCCAGGCTGAGAACCATTATTGCAAGGTACATGAATTACTGTCCATTCAGTAGGTGCTAGGAAACAGTTATACTCTTTTGACTCTGCTGGTGAAGATGGGCAGTCACCTACAGTGTCTTGCCAAAGTATTCACCCCACTTGACTTTTTACCTATTTTGTTACATTACAGCCTTAAGTTCAATGTTTTGTTAATCTGAATTTTATTTGATGGATCAGAACACAATAGTATGTTGGTGAAGTGAAATTAGAAAAATATATACATAAAACTATTTTTTAGAAATAGAAAACAGAAAATTGGCATGTGCGTATGTATTCACCCCCTTTGTTCTGAAGCCCATAAAAAATCTCTGATGCAACCAATTACCTTCAGAAGTCACATAATTAGTGAAATGATGTCCATCTGTGTGCAATCTACATGTGTCACATGATCTGTCATTACATATACACACCTTTTTTGAAAGGCCCCAGAGGCTGCAACACCTAAGAGGCACCACTAACCAAACACTGCCATGAAGACCAAGGAACTCTCCAAACAAATAATGTTGTTGAGAAGTACAAGTCAGGGTTAGGTTATAAAAAAATATCCAAATCTTTGATGATCCCCAGGAGCACCATCAAATCTATAATAACAAAATGGAAAGAACATGGCACAACAGCAAACCTGCTAAGAGACGGCTGCCCACCAAAACTCACGGACCGGGCAAGGAGGGCATTAATCAGAGAGGCAGCACAGAGACCTAAGGTAACCCTGGAGGAGCTGCAGCGTTCCACAGCAGAGACTGGAGTATCTGTACATAGCCGTACACTCCATAGAGTTGGTCTTTATGGCAGAGAGGCCAGAAGAAAGCCATTACTTTCAGCAAAAAACAAAATGGCACGTTTTGAGTTTGCGAAAAGGCATGTGGGAGACTCCCAAAATGTATGGAAAATGTGCTCTGGTCTGATGAGACTAAAATTGAACTTTTCGACCATCAAAGACAATGCTATGTCTGGCGCAAACCCAACACATCACATCACCCAAAGAACACCATCCCCACAGTGAAACATGGTGGTGGCAGCATCATGCTGTGGGGATGTTTTTCAGCAGCCGGGACTGGGAAACTGGTCAGAGTTAAGAGAAAGATGGTGCTAAATACAGGGATATTCTTGAGCAAAACCTGTACCACTGTGTGTGATTTCAGGCTTGGGCGGAGGTTCATCTTCCAGCAGGACAATGACCCCAAACACACAGCTAAAGCAACACTTGAGTGGTTTAAGGGGAAACATGTAAATATGTTGGAATGGCCTAGTCACAGTCCAGACCTCAATCCAATAGAAAATCCAACTGGAAGGAGCTGGAGCAGTGCAAGGAGGAATGGGCAAAAATCCCAGTGGTAAGATGTGGCAAGATCATAGAGACTTATCCAAAGCGACTTGGAGCTTTCATTGCAGCAAAAGGTGGCTCTACAAAGTATTGACTTTACATAGTTACCTAGTAATTTAGGTTAAAAAAAGACTTTAGTCCATCAAGTTCAACCTTTTTAGATCTACTCTGATCTGCAATCTGCAATACGCGGATTTATTTTTAATTGACCCAGAGTAAGGCAAACAGAAAAAAAAAAAAAACAGTGAAACTTTGCCAATTGTCTCAACAGGGAAAAAAATATAAAATTCTTTCCTGACCCCAGATACTCTCAATCGGATTCATCCTTGGATCAATACTCCCTCTCTATTTATCCAGGATAGCCCTAAATGCCCTTTTTATTTAAAAATATTTCCAATCTCTTTTTAAAGTTATCTATCGAATCCGCTGTCACCACCTCCTTTGGTAGAGTATTGCACAGATTAACCACCCTTACTGTTAAAAACCCTTTTCTTTCTTTAAGGTGAAATCCTTTTACATCTAATCTCAAAGATGTCCCCTTGTCAGTTGAAAACCTCTTGGCACAAAAAGTTCCCTTGACAAAGCCTTGTAACCCTGGATATATTTATACAAGGTGATCCTATCCCCTCTTAGATGCTTCTTTCTAGAGTAAATAAGTTTAATTTTGTTAGTCATAACTTAGCCCCTCCATTCCCTTTATCAAGACAGAGGTCTCAAGAACCAGAAAGGATACTAGAAAAACGTGGTTCCACACGTATCAAAATATAACATTTTAACAAAACATAAAAGCAACAAGCCATAAAAGACCCAAGCAACGTCGTTGGCATGGAGCATGAGAGGTGGCACACCATAGTTCAGTTGCGCAGCTAGAGAATGGAGGGTCCTGGTGCAAAAAAACTTTTAGCCTCCCTTCTGGGGGGTTATAAAATATTTTTTCTCGCTGTGAACTAGAACCAAATCACCCAGTGCTCCGCCCCGAGACTCCTTCCCATAACTGCTCCCTTCCCAAATACCACTTCCCATAACAGCTAACCTTTCCAACACCCTTAGCCATTGCTGCTCCACCCCCAAAACCCCTTTTCAACACCTCCACACAGCACCGGCGCCTCTTAGCATCCATCCCAATCCAGTCCTTATCAGCAGTTATCCCCTCTCAGCATCCATCCCCCTCTGAGCCCCCACCTCACATAGCATCAATCCCTATCTCATTTGCGCCCCCTCACAGAACCCATCCCCCTATACATTGCTGTCACTTTGCAGCCCTTGCTCTCTTACTTCTTCCCTGATATACATCCCCAGCGTGCTGAACTTCTCCACACTGCCACCTATTGAATCTTCAGTAGAAATGCTCTTATTTAAACAGGCACACACCAATTTCAGACCGAGAGAGGAGGGGTGCAGCTATCAAGGCTGGTTTGCCTAGGGTGGGGAGCCCTAGTGCACTGCATCACTTGTAGAGCCTTAGGTAACTCTTCAGCAAGACAAGAAGAGAAACATTCCCTTATATTATCCTTGAGGTGAAAGATGTTTTTATGGTGACATGGGATTTAAATCAAGTCAAATCTGTTGTGAATCTTGCTGTCGCATCAAGTAATGTGTTCAGGCTTTTGTGGATTTCTCTTATAGACATGAGACACCATGATGGACTGATGGTAATACAGTGTATCCAGAGTCAGTAAAAAAGGAATCTGTTGCACATAGGACAACTAGCTTGTCCTATTAGCTATTTGAACTTTGTGTAGTATCTGATATCTACACATTGTATTATTAATAAATAAATATGATTATTAATATGAATAAATATCTGGTCTGGACAAAACGTATGAAGTGCTTGGCAACTAGTGATTATTTACACCTTCTGTAAAATCAGGGTGTACAGAAGAACAAATGTGTCAAATGCAACATCACAAGATAACATAACACCACCTAGTGTAGAGGTGGATGGAGTGAGATGGTCTTCACAGTTGCTGACAAGATTAATTATAATTTTTAATACATATATTTATTTGCAGCCTAAAGGTATGTAAAGGTCCACTGCACAATGAAAACAAAGGTTGGAAACGTTGAGTCTGACTAAAAGCATAATTAAGCAGGAAACAAGTCATAATGCTTGTTTCTAATTAGATAAAAAAAAGTTTTTTGATGCCTCTGAGGGCCCCAGAGGGAGTCATGATACATTGGTGAAAGATGTGTGTGAGAGGGGTGTTTACATTTCTGGAGAGATATGGTTGCATCCTTTGATGCAACGACGTGCTTCTAGGCTAGAGTGGGAGAAGAGGTGTGGTACCAATTGCAATTTTATACAGTTAATATTATTATTATTGTTTATTTGTAACTCGTTAACATAGGCCTCTCTGCTTTTCCTTATATCTGAAAATTACACCAGGTTTAAAAACAAAGTAAATCTCCTTAGCTATGTTAATCAACTATTCCAGAAACACTGTTAGAGAACTGCTACGAGTGACTGCGGGAAGACAAAGCCAAACATTAAGGCAAACTTTCCTATTGATTTTTGCACTTCCAAAAGATTACGAGTTGCTTCGTTAGACTTTTCCCCAAAAACCCTGTGCTAATAAGATATTATGGATCACTCAAAAATAGGGCAGTGTCATAACTACAAAAAACTGAAGAAAATATTACGGGTACCAAAGACCACTCGCAAATGCTATTAAAACCATTGCTGAGTGTGGTAGTTAAAGCGAAAGGAAACCACTAAAAAATAATAGAAAAGTAAGAAATATCAACAGAAATGAAGGGTTAACATTGCTATTTGCAAGTATGTTCAATTTATCTTTCATTTGTGACTTATCAGAAATATGGAAACAGGAAATATCTGCTCACAGCTGGATAAATTCATGGAAAAGCATACAAGAGCAGTACAAAAAATACATAAGATCCTCAGAAAAACAAAAGAGCAATGCAAACCATAATATGAAATAAAATGTTTGTGTATGATACAACTGTGAACTTGGTAGGACATGAGGAGGCTACAAGTGAACCTAGGAGTTCGGTAATTATGTGCAAGAATACATAGGTATGGAGACATGTCCCACAATCAAGCAGGAGTAATATATAATACTGCAATTCATATGTCATCATTGCATACATGCATATAATCACTAAATGAAACTATTATACACATCCACCATAGCTTAACACATGATGTGTATACTATGTTAGTTCTGGAAATGAGATTCATGTTGATGTCCCTAAACAGTCGCAATCATAAATACAGACACAAAATGTAATTTTATTATATACACATAGCACTGACATGTATATAAACAACTGTGCATTGATAAAAAAAACTCCCAAGAGGGCAAGAGGCTATTTGGAAAAAACGGACTAATGGAATGTCAAAAATGTAACACTGTATATTAATGATGCAGTCACATGTGAAAATTAGACCACAGTAACCATAATCAGATGAGATATCTCACCTGTCCTCATCTCATAAAATAGAGGTAACCATTAATGCTCATAGCAAATACATTGTGTCTTCATCTGCTCAATTGCACAGATGCATCAACTCAATAACTGTGCAATCCAATTCAATAACATACATACAGTGGGTTACTATATGTAGAACCTATATGCTGTTACAGTTAACCAACTTATTTGATATTCATCTACAAGCAGTGGTAACCAGACTGTATATGTTATGGTAAGTCACTCAACAGGACCAATAGTCAGGATGTGTGATCTCACAAAGAAAGTTTAGCTATGAACACATTTAGTGTGCCAAGTGGACTATCACTATCTCCATCTGAAACAGATGAGCCATAGTGATACAACATTTCATATGTATACAGATGTTATCAGATCATAACTGATTATAATCATATCATGACATGTAAACACATACCTATTAGGGCAAACTGGCATCATCAATGTCTGTAAATTATGTCAGACAAATTACCAATAAATCCGCGTATTGCAGATCAGAGGAGATCTAAAAAGGTTAAATTTGATGGACTAAAGTCTTTTTTCAACATAAATTACTATGTAACTATGTAATTATGTAACAAATGAAAGTGCAGTCAGAATGTTAGGAAGATGACATGCTCAGTAACGCATGCATAACTATATTTGATTAACATTTCAGCACTAGTACTAATTGAACATAACCACAGTGTTAGAAAATTATAGACACTATCAACAAGGCCAATCTTCCATTTAAAAAATATATATATTTTTATTGATTTTGTAAATAAAACACCCACACTTATCCCATAAAACAAAATACAAAACATCAATTTTACATATAAGTAAATCTTATAAAGTGTCATTAATTTTTACAAACTTACACTCATACATACAATGGAAGGCGACAAATGATTAGATCTTAGTTTGTCTTGTAGATATAGTATAGTATATATTTATTTAATATACAAATTCCATAATTGCCATTTATTATTTAACCGTTTTTTCATAGATTGTGTTAGTATCGTATCTTTCCCTAATCTCTAGGTCCCTTTAAATTCTTCCCATGATGGAATTTGCTTATTTTTCTAATATTTTACTAAGGTCCATTTAGCTACCAACAAGATATGAATTATTAAATATTTATTTTTAGGAAACTTATCTTCAATATCCAACTGAAGGATTGCAAATTCAAAAGAAAAAGGAATTTCCCTACCAACTTTTATATGAATCTGAAGTAGGCAATGTTTTCAAAATGTTTTAATCTTTTCACAGTCCCACCACATGTGTTTATGGGTATCCAAATGATCACATCTTTTCCAACATAAAGCTTCTGTGGTGGGCTGTATTTTATTAATAGTTACAAGAACCCAGTGCCATCTACAGTATGTATGGTTTTAAAAAATAATTATCCATAGGAGGAGCAAGGAGTAGAACGTTTAGTTAATTTGAAGGCAATATTCCACTTGTCTATAGGCCATTCTCTGCCTATCTCTTCTTCCCACTTATTTATCCCATGAGGTTTGTCAACTTCTGTATAAAATCTGACATTTAAAAATAGTGTGGGATTTTATATTTTTGAGGAACATTCTTTCAAATGGAGACTAATCTCTCATATTGTTTATTGGAAACAATCTTCCATTTGAGGTGCCTCGAAGCCTCTAACCACACACACATATGGCTTATAGTGCTATAGGCAAACTATGAATAAGACATGAAATGTGTATATAGGTAGATATTAGTATGTAAGGATAGGTAGATAGATAGATGTTTTTCAAATCTTCTATCATACAGCATTTCCCTGTCTGCTTTCTGTGTAACACTTACCAATAGTACACATTTAGATGAGTGTATATATATATATATATATATATATATATATATATATATATGTACATATATATCCCCTTCTGGACCCCTACCTTGTCATGATGAAGGGTCTTGTGTACCTCAATGAAGCTATCTCATGTAGGGTCAACCAAGATGGGCAGATCATAGCAGAGAGGTCAGACAAATTGTGGTGCACTGGAGAAGGAACTGGCAACCCATTCTAGTACCTTAGCCGAGAAAACTTATGGATAAGCACTACCAGAGACAATTTGTGCCTGGAGTGCTGCGGTCCATAGGGTTACAGAGAGACGGACACAAAAGAATAACTACACAAACAACAGGCATGGAGATGATGATGAACCTGAGCGTCCACCAGGCCTGGTAGTCCCAGATCTAGTCCCTTAGCATCCTCTCCCATTTGTTGTATTGGATACTGACTAGGGGGGCACCACCTTTAGCTCTGGCTGCCCTGGTCTCCTCCGACACCTTCTTCTTTACCTTTGTCTGGCTGTCATCATATCTATGCCTCACTGTCTTGATATCCCTATCAGCAAAGCCCAGGGTAGACACCTTGCTGCTACCTGTCTCCAAGCCTAGGACCTCACACCAGGCCTCACATCCCTCCCATCCCCGATGACATGCTAGCTAGCACAGACCTCCTTGAGGAGGACTATAATCAACTCATGACTATAGTTTTGGGCCCTGTTTATAGCCACAGCCTCTTGCTCTCCTAACATTGCCTGGGGATCCTGGCCTCCCTCATCTCTCCCTAAGGCTTGTCTGTTCCCATAACTTCTCCCCCTGTGAGCAGGCCACATACCCTCTGACTTTGTGTGCCTATTGCTTTGGTGGACATCCCTCCCTCCCTCAATCTCATATCTTCCTCTCCCTCTAGTGGAGCTCCGACAGCAGCAGCCCTGGGTCTACTCCCTCCTCTTCCTCTCTCCTGAGAGCTCCCCCTACCTACGCTTCCCCTACCTACTCTCCTGAAAACCCCCCTGAAATCCTCTCCCTCTCTCCTTACTTCCCTCGATCTGCATTCCTCCTATGCTCCTCCTCCACCAATACCTTCCCACTCCTCCTCTCCTACTCCTCTTCTCCTCCGCTGACACCCTAATGCTCCTCCTCCCATCCTTTCCACCAAAGATGACACTCCTCCTCTCCTCCCCTGCTGACAACCTCACACCCCTCCTCTCCTCCTCCCTTGCTCTCCACCATAGAGGACCCTACTCTCCTTACCTCCTCAAGATCTAGCAGAAATCTAAGAATAAAAAAAAAACAACAAAAAAACAATATATATATATATATATATATATATATATATATATATATATATATATATATATATATATCTGTTTGAGGTTAAATGAAAAAGTATGTACTATGTGCCTGATATCATCTGTAATGGTACACGGTACAAATGGGGGGGGGTTCGGAGCTGGTGTTGGGGGTGTGACCTGACTGTATATTTGGTAATTATGACTCTATGTTTGTGTAAGTATGTGTATTGTAGCTTTAAGTGCACAGTAGTTATAATAATGAAAAGAATAAAAGCTTACACTTCCACACTTCCCCTGCTCTCTCTCTCTCCAAAAATCTCCAACTCTTGGACCTGCGTGCTAATTTCTAAAAATCGACAAAACAGTCAGGGGTGAGGCTCGCAAATATATACAGTATGCCTGTCAGTCACTGATCCGTTGGCCATTTTCGATTGGCTCCTTGCAAAGCAAGAATATCCATAAAAGTTTTTGATTGGTATAATTTTGTGTGGGTGCCGTAATCTAGCCCCTTCGCTGCTACTGAGAAGAGCCTGGTTTACGTATGTGACCTTACTACAGTAATATTGCAAGTGAAAAGATTAACATACACTAGTAACACAGGGAAAAAAGCTACCGCAGCCTATCCACTTGTAGGCAGCAAATTACACCACTCGATTAGCATGGGGGCCATATTC
The DNA here is from genome assembly GCA_027410445.1 of Discoglossus pictus. Lineage (NCBI taxonomy): Eukaryota > Metazoa > Chordata > Amphibia > Anura > Alytidae > Discoglossus > Discoglossus pictus. The sequence continues at coordinate 433,639,456 of CM050165.1, read as the reverse complement.
TGTAGTGCTATTTTATCAAGTTATCTAGCAAAGGATCTGGACTTCTGGCTGTTTGCTACTCCTCCAACCCTCCTTCAACTGATACCTACTAACACACACCCCGATCATCTAGCTCTCAGGAGGTGATGTAATACAAAATGGATTCTGTTCTCAAGATCAGAGTCTTCACAAATTCAGATTTCCCCAAAAATATATGTCCATGGCTTACACAGCTTCCAACATACAGTACCTTGCAAAAGTATTCACCCCCTTGACTTTTTACCTATTTTGTTAAATTACAGCCTTAAGTTCAATGTTTTGTTAATCTGAATTTTATGTAAATGGATAAGTTGGTGAAGTGAAATGGAAAAAATATAAACCGTATGTACTCGAGTATAAGCCGACCCGAGTATAAGCCGAGGCACCTATTTTACCACAAAATACTGGGTAAAATGAGTGACTCGAGTATATGCCGAGGGTGGGAAATGTGCTGCCACCTGTGTCCCCCTCTCTCTCCTGTGTCTCTTCTCCCCTCTCCCTTCCCTGTGTCTCTCCCCCCTCTCTTATCACACTCCTCAACCTCCCTCCTCATCCTCAACCTCCCTCCTCATACTCAAGCCCCTCCTCAACCTCCCTCCTCATCCTCAACCTCCCTCCTCATCCTCAACCCCCCCTCCTCATCCTCATCCTCAAACCCCTCCTCATCCTCCCTCCTCAACCCCCTCCACCTCACTCCTCAACCCCCCATCCTCATCCTCCCCCCTCAACCCCCCATCCTCCTCCTCAACCCCCCATCCTCAACCCTCTCCTCACCCCCCCTCAACCTCAACCTCCCTCCTCAACCACCATCCTCAACCCCCCTCCTCAACCCCCCCATCCTCATCCTCAACCACCCCATCCTCATCCCCCTCCTCACCCCCCTCCTCAACCTCAACCTCCCTCCTCCTCATCAACCCCCTCCTCACCCCCCCTCCTCATCAACCCCCTCCTCAACCCCCATCCTCAACCCCCCATCCCCCTCCTCACCCCCCCTCAATCTCACCCCCCCTCCTCAACCTCAACCTCCCTCCTCCTCATCAACCCCCCATCCTCATCCCCTCCTCACCCCCCAACCTCAACCCCCCTCCTCCTCATCAACCCCCTCCTCAACCCCCTCCTCGCTGTCTCCCCTCTAAATACCTCCCCCTCACTTACCTGCTTCTTCTCCGGCCTCTGCTCCGTCTTGACCTCGGCGAGCATGTGACGTCACATGCGCGCCGCGTCATTAGCATATACCGGGTGCCGGGATGGGGGGGGAGTAAAAAAAGCCATGTGGGAGACTCCCAAAATGTATGGAGGAAGGTGCTCTGGTCTGATAAAACCAAAATTTAACTTTTTGGCTTTAAAGCTATGGCTGGCGCAAACCCAACACATCACATCACCCAAAGAACACCATCCCCACTGTGAAACATGGTGGTGGTGGCAGCATCATGAAGTGGGGATGTTTTTCAGCAGCCGCGACTGGGAAACTGGTCAGAGTTGAGGGAAAGATGGATGGTGCTAAATACAGGGATATTCTTGAGCAAAACCTGTACCGTGATTTGAGGCTAGGACGGAGGTTCACCTGACAGCAGGACAATGACCCCCAAACACTCTGCTAAAGCAACACTTGAGTTGTTTAAGGGGAAACATGTAAATGTGTTGGAATGGCCTAGTCACAGCCCAGACCTCAATCCAATAAAAAATCTGTGGTCAGTAGAGATGTCCCGAATAGTTCTCCGGCGAACTGTTCCCGGCGAACATAGCATGTTCGCGGTCGCGGCGAACTGCGAACATATGCGAGATTCGACCCGCCCCCTATACTTTATCATTGAGCAAACTTTGACCCTGCATGTCACAGTCAGCAGACACATTCCAGGCAATCAGCAGCATACACTCCCTTCCAGAGCCTTCTAACTCATGGACAGCAGCCATTTTGGAATCATAACTAACTTGCAGTCTTACTGAGAGGAGGCTGAGTGTAGGTGATACTGCATCAATAGGGAAAACCATAGCTAGGCTACTGTACACAGTGTGCAATACAGTCCTGAAGGACTCCCCTCAAACTTATCCCTAACACCCCTCACCCTAACACCTAACCCTAACACCCCTCACACTTATCCCTAACATCCCTCACCCTAACCCTAAAACCCCTCACACTTATCCCTAACACCCCTCACCCTAACCCTAACACCCCTCACACTTATCCCAACACCCCTAACCCTAACACCCCTCACACTTATCCCTAACACCCCTCACCCGTCACCCTAACCCTAACACCCCTCACACTTATCCCTAACATCCCTCACCCTAACCCTAACACCCCTCACACTTATCCCTAACACCCCTCACCCTAACCCTAACACCCCTCACACTTATCCCTAACACCCCTCACCCTAACACCTAACCCCCTCACCCTTATCCCTAACCCCTCTTACCCTAAAAACCCCCACACTTATCCCTAACACCCCTCACCCTAACCCTAACACCCCTCACACTTATCCCTAACACCCCTCACCCTAACACCCCTCAAACTTATCCCTAACACCCCTCACCCTAACACCTAACCCTAACACCCCTCACACTTATCCCTAACATCCCTCACCCTAACCCTAACACCCCTCACACTTATCCCTAACACCCCTCACCCTAACCCTAACACCCGTCACACTTATCCCTAACACCCCTAACCCTAACACCCCTCACACTTATCCCTAACACCCCTCACCCTAACACCTAACCCTAACACCCCTCACACTTACCCCTAACATCCCTCACCCTACCCCTAACACCCCTCACACTTATCCCTAACACCCCTCACCCTAACACCTAACCCTAACACCCCTCACACTTATCCCTAACATCCCTCACCCTAACCCTAACACCCCTCACACTTATCCCTAATACCCCTCACTCTAACCCTAACACCCCTCACACTTATCCCTAACACCTAACCCTAACACCCCTCACACTTATCCCTAACATCCCTCACCCTAACCCTAACACCCCTCATACTTATCCCTAACACCCCTCACTCACCCTAACACCTAACCCCCTCACCCTTATCTCTAACACCCCTTTCCCTAACACCCCTCACACTTATCCCTTACACCCCTCACCCTAACACCTATCCCTAACACCCCTCACCCTAACCCTAACACCCCTCACACTTATCCCTAACACCCCTCACCCTAACCCTAACACCCCTCACACTTATCCCTAACACCCCTCACCCTAACCCTAACACCCCTCACACTTATCCCTAACACCCCTCACCCTAACACCTAACCCAAACACCCCTCACCCTAACCCTAACACCCCTCACACTTATCCCTAACACCCGTCACCCTAACCCTAACACCCCTCACACTTATCCCTAACACCCCTTACCCTAACCCTAACACCCCTCGCACTTATCCCTAAGACCTAACACCCCTCACACTTATTCCTAACATGCCTCACCCTAACACCCCTTACACTTATCCCTAACACCCCTCACCCTAACACCCCTCACACTTAGCCCTAACACCCCTCACCCTAACACCTAACCCTCTCACCCTTATCCCTAACACCCCGTACCCTAACACCCCTCACACTTATCCCTGTGTCTCTTCCCCCCCTTATCATCAAGGGAGGGGGGAGGATGATGAGGGAGGGGGGAAGAGACACAGGGGAGGATGATGAGGGAGGGGGGAAACAGACACAGGGGAGGATGATGAGGGAGGGGGTAGAGAGATACATGGAGGATGATGAGGGAAGTGGGAGGATGATGAGGGAGTGGGGATGAGACACAATGGAGGGTGAGGAGGAAGGGGGCAAAGAGACACAGGGGAGGATGATGAGGGAGGGGGGAAGAGACAAAGGGGAAGATGATGAGGGAGGGGGAAAAGAGACACAGGGGAGGATGATGAGGGAGGGGAGGAAGAGACACAGGGGAGGATGATGAGGGAGGGGGGAAACAGACACAGGGGAGGATGATGAGGGAGGGGGTAAAGAGATACATGGAGGATGATGAGGGAAGTGGGAGGATGATGAGGGAGTGGGGATGAGACACAATGGAGGGTGATGAGGAAGGGGGCAAAGAGACACAGGGGAGGATGATGAGGGAGGGGGGAAGAGACAAAGGGGAAGATGATGAGGGAGGGGGAAAAGAGACACAGGGGAGGATGATGAGGGAGGGGGGGAAGAGACACAGGGGAGGATGATGAGGGAGGGGGGAAACAGACACAGGGGAGGATGATGAGGGAGGGGGTAAAGAGATACATGGAGGATGATGAGGGAAGTGGGAGGATGATGAGGGAGGGGGGATGAGACACAGTGGAGGGTGATGAGGAAGGGGGCAAAAAGACACAGGGGAGGATGATGAGGGAGGGGGGAAGAGACAAAGGGGAAGATGATGAGGGAGGGGGAAAAGAGACACAGGGGAGGATGATGAGGGAGGGGGGAAGAGACACAGGGGAAGATGATGATGGAGGGGGGAAGAGACACAGGGGAGGATGATGTGGGAGGGGGTAAAGAGATACAGGGGAGGATGATGTGGGAGGTGGGAGGATGATGAGGGAGGGGGGATGAGACACAGGGGAGGGTGATGAGGAAGGGGGCAAAGAGACACAGGGGAGGATGATGAGGGAGGGCGGGAAGAGACAAAGGGGAAGATGATGAGGGAGGGGGAAAAGAGACACAGGGGAGGATGATGAGGGGGGTAAAGAGATACAGGGGAGGATGATGAGGGAGGTGGGAGGATGATGAGGGAGGGGGGATGAGACACAGGGGAGGGTGATGAGGAAAGGGGAAAGATACACAGGGGAGGATGATGAGGGAGGGGGTAAAGAGGGGTATGATGAGGATGATATAACTTCTGCAAGTGCACAGTGCCACTCATATCTGTTGTCACAGTAGCTTGCACGCATAGTACCAATCTGTCAAAACCTGTAATGATGAATGAGATCTAGTGTAGCCTGGTTCCCTTATCCTCTACAGGTTGAGACCTAATGTTTGGGTGACTCCAGACCAACACATGAGTACAAGCAGCACACAAACTCAAAGCCGCCATCCTCCTCCTGGTCCAGCATCATCAGCCACATCAACCACTGCTGTCCTCCGTGCCCCCTCACAACCATCCACCACTCCATCTCTTGCCTTGAGCAGTTCCTGCTCATCTGCCCATATTCAGGTGCCTGTAAAGAACATGTTTGAGCGTAAGAATCTAATGTCACAAAGTGCCCCAAATTTGAAGTGATACGACCAACCAAGTATCTTTTTCCATCTCCCGGTTCCAAAAATCCAGTCCTTATACACGCCTCCTGATAGGTGCTGTAACAGGTATTAAACTGATAAGAGTAGTACTTCAAACACGCCACTCCTATCTGGTGGCACCTTTGATTGCACGTGCCGTGCCCCAAAATTGAAGTGATACGACAAACCAAGCATCTTTTTCCATCTCCTGGTTCTAAAAATCCAGGCCTTACACACGCCCCCTGATAGGTACTGTAACAGGTATTAAACTGATAAGAGTAGTACTTCAAACACGCCACTCCTATCTGGTGGCACCTTTGATTGCACGTGCCGTGCCCCAAAATTGAAGTGATACGACAAACCAAGCATCTTTTTCCATCTCCTGGTTCTAAAAATCCAGGCCTTACACACGCCCCCTGATAGGTACTGTAACAGGTATTAAACTGATAAGAGTAGTACTTACAAACACGCCACTCCCATCTGGTGGCACCTTTGACTGCACGTGCCGTGCCCCAAAATTGAAGTGATACGACCAACAAAGAATCTTTTTCCATCTCCTTGTTCTAAAAATCCAGGCCTTATACACGCCCCCTGATAGGTGACGTAACAAGTATTAAACTGATAAGAGTAGTACTTACAAACACGCAACTCCCATCTGGTGGCACCTTTGACTGCACGTGCCGTGCCCCAAAATTTAAGTGATACGACCAACAAAGCATCTTTTTCCATCTCCTGTTTCTAAAAATCCAGGCCTTATACATGCCCCCTGATAGGTGACGTAACAAAGTATTAAACTGATAAGAGTAGTACTTACAAACACGCCACTCCCATCTGGTGGCACCTTTGATTGCACGTGCCGTGCCCCATAATTGAAGTGATACGACCAACAAAGCATCTATTTCCATCTCCCGGTTCTAAAAATCCAGGCATTATACACGCCCCCTGATATGTGCTGTAACAGGTTTTAAACTGATAAGAGTAGTACTACTTAACACACCATATAATAATGCAGAGAGAGGCAACGCAGTGAGAGGAGTCTGAAGAAGAGGAGTCAGAGGAGGAAGGTGGCTTTGAAGAGGTGGAAGACCAAACACAGCAGGCGTCCCAGGGGGCTTGTTGTCACCTTTCGGGGACCCTTGGTGGGAGGAGGAAGAGACCTTCAATGACATCAGTGAGGACAAGGAACGGGACATGGCTAGCTTGGTATCCAACCTTGTGCAAATGGGGAGTTTGCGGTTGTGCAAATGGACTGTTTGCGGTTGTTTGCGGTGCATTAAACGGGGAGTTTGGTCTGTTACTGTGAAGCGGGTGTAACCCTTACACTACCGATCGATACAACATCATACCTGATGTTTTAAAGCACGTTATTCCAAACAATTTAGGAATGTTAGGTAATTTATGCCCTTTATGGCTTAAAACCAGACTCTGTATCAACTATGTAATTTTCCGTGGAAGTTTTGCCATGGATCCCCCTCCGGCATGCCACAGTCCAGGTGTTAGTCCCGTTGAAACAACTTTCCCATCACTATTGTGGCCAGAAAGAGTCCCTGGGGGTTTTAAAATCCGCCTGCCCATTGAAGTCTATGGCGGTTCGCCGGGTTCGCCGGTTCGCGAACATTTGCGGCGGTTCGGGTTCACGGTTCGCGAACCGAAAATTTTATGTTCGCGACATCACTAGTGGTCAGACTTAAAGATTGCTGTTCACAAGCGCAAACCATCCAACTTGAAGGAGCTGGAGCAGTTTTGCAAGGAGGAAGGGGCGAAAATCCCAGTGGTAAGATGTGGCAAACTCATAGAGACTTATCCGAAGCGACTTGGAGCTGTAAAAACCGCAAAGGGTGGCTCTACAAAGTATTGACTTTAGGGGGGTGAATAGTTATGCACATTGACTTTTTCTGTTATTTTGTCCTATTTGTTGTTTTCTTCACAATAATGAAAAAAATTATCCATGTCAATTCCAGCTTGTGAGGCAACAAAACACAAAAAATACCACGGGGTTGATTCCTGTTACTGCACACTTGCAGCCTTATTAAATTGTGATTCTGTAAATTTAAAAGGGCTCTATTTAAGCACATAGCATATTTTATTTACAGAAGTTTTTAGTTAGTGAAGACCTCGCTTTTGGATAGAAGTTCACTAACTAAAATGTCTGTAAAAAAATATGCTGTGTGCTTATATAGAGCCTTTTTAAATTTACAGAATCACAATTTAATAAGGCTGTTGGTGCCTTAGTTCTCAGTACATGGTAGAGCCTGGTGCAGAGGGTCCTACTAACTGGCAAAAGATTGATTGATTCCACACTCTAAGATAAATTGTGGATGCAAATACAAAGAACGCCATAAGTAGGACATATAAACGGAAGTAAATTCATGAGGGCAATCTAGTCAAGGACAGTATACCCCATAGAGACATATATTTTTCCGTGACTGTAAATAGGCAGCGCTTCCAGTGCAGCCCCGTGAACATCTAATGCATTAAACACCCAATATATTCCTGCTACTATTACATAGTGTCCTAGTCTTAGTACATGGGAGAGCCTGGTACTAAAGGTCTTACTAACTGGCACAATATTGATTGATTCCACACTTTCTAAAGCAAAGGCTTTATAACTAAGTTAAATTGTGGATGGGAATACAAAGAACGCCATAAGGAGGACATAAAAAACGGAAGTAAATACATGGGGGTGATTCAGTTAAGGACAGTATACCCCATAGAGATATATATTCTTTTGCAATTGCAAATAGTCAGCGCCTTTAGTGCAGCCCTGTGAATATAAAGATTCCTGTTATTGCCTCATTGTGCTCTAGTTTTAGCACATAGGAGAGCCTGATATTAAAGGTCTTACTAACTGGCAAAACATTGATTGATTCCACAACACTCAAAGCAAAGGTTTTATAACTAAGATAAATTGTGGATGGGAATATTAAAGAACGCCATAAGCAGGACAGAAAAACTGAAGCAAATATAAGGGGGATAGTCCATATTGAGGACAGTTCACCCTATAAAGATATATATTCTCCTGTAATGCATTAGAGAAACTAAAGACCAAATGAGGACACTATAATATATCAAGTGTGAATATAAAGGTGTGATAAATACCTAAGGCATTGAACTATAATCCTTTGTGTAAATAAAACTGAAATAAATTGAAGGATTCAGGAATCTTGGATATATAAAAATATGATATCTCTCATATATATATATACAAGGAAGCAAGAAAGCCAAGCTAAACATTACAAAACATAGTGTAAGCATTGATTAAGATAAGATAAGAGAGACCCAGATAAATCAGACTGATCTCTTAGGAATTAATCCTATACTTGTCTTAGGTGCAAAGAATAAGGGAGTCAATATTAAATGTTTTTAAGGAATCATTTCCAATTCCCTTGATTTTAAATAAGTTTTTAATCGACGTCTCCAATAATGTAAATAAAAGTTTATTTTTTTGTTTTTCTCTAGTTCTTTATTGAGAATATGCTTTACAATAGTAAAAAAACAAAAACATCTTCAAAGTTGTGGGCATGTTCTGTAAATTAAATGAAGCAAATCCTCAAACAATCCGTGTTAATTCCAGGTTGTGAGGCAACAAAACACGAAAAATACCACGGGGGTGAATACTTTTGCAAGGCACTGTAGTTAGATTGTTATATTCTTTACAAACAATTGCTTCTTCTTCTTAACTGCAATGGTCCTTTAATTTGTTTACAGAAATACCAGATACCACCAGATGGCAACAAAGCACCACCAAACGAACACACGGTTCATATTTATTAAATAAAAATGATGGAAAATATATGAATGAAAATTCTGCAGCAATTTAGCATTTTTTTATAAAAAAGAGTATTATAATAAAATGTCTCAAAAAATGTAGAATACATAAAATAATCCATAGGAAAGTGATAAAATGTGAAAGACTAATTTATATAGAAAATTATAAGTAAATGGGAATAATATAAATGTCGTTCACAAGGTAAGAAAATGAAGAGATTAGGTCAATACTAATGTCGTAGATCCATCCTAATACCATCGTAGATCAGTTTTTCATGGGAAATGCAAAGAATAAAATAAATAAAAAAATAGTGCTAAGAGTATTGATAGTCTAATGCCATTAGGATGGATGTATTAAAACCAATGATAAAAATATACAAAAAATATATATATACTCAAAAGATATAATAAACAACATAACAAATGAAAGTCCATGTGCTTATATTTGGGCTTGTATAGGTTCCAAGATTTTTTAAGTTTGGCCATTATTAATAAAAATATATTTCTAAGGATTGAAAATGGCAACCAAGCTGACACACACTCAATAAATCAAATATTAGTGGAGGCTCCATCACCACACATTTCATGATGTAATATTTATGGGGGTTCAAGAACCTTCAGTGGATACATAATCTACAGAGATAATTATCCATTAAAAGAACACAGATAATAACACAACAGAATTACCAGGAATAATTATTCCCTCCAATGCTTAAAGGGCCCATTAAGACAGCACAATTTGGACCATATCACAGCAAAGATCTCCTAAAAGCATGTTGAAATACTTATTTTTTTTTTTAAAATACGTGCATTTTTCACTGATATATCAAATAAAATCTGTGTTTACATGTGTCACTGAATGCCCACAGCCAGACCCACAGCTACAGCTCTGTGTAGTGAGTAAAAGAAAGAAGAGTTTAACCCTCACCTCATCTATATGTGCAGAGTATGGGATGCTGGAATCACCTAAACAAGTCAGTTATGGGTTAACTGGTCATTGCATTCCTGCCATCAATCACTGTCATCACTACACGTCTCAGCTTTTTGTTTTACTCATGCAACAATCAGTAAGCAGGAGAGACTTTGTTATGTAAACAGTCTTAAAAATTTAGTTTTTTTAGCTGTTATCTGTGTAATAAAAAATGGATAAATGGCCCTTTAAAACTAATATTTTTAATGAGACACAAACTTACTTGGCTACTAACATAAAATTCAAAAAATAATCAAAATGGAGTCTGAAATCTTGTGATATCAATTTGGAGCCTTACATAAATCTACAATTAAGAACACCCTGAACCACCACTCTTGAATTACCCCTTCCTACTCCGACCTACAGGACATTTCCTGTGTGGCTCCTGCCATTTGGAATTCCCTACATCACTCTGTCAGACTCTCCCCTAACTTTCAGCAGTTCTTTAAAAACTCACCTCTTCAACGTGGCTCAAGACGAAGAAAATACAAAATGCAATAAAATAATTTTTGAGATATCACACATCTGAAAATCTAAATCCAAATAGAATGATTGTTTCCAAAGGAATACTGTATACATTTGTAAACAGAAATCTAAGGTTGCATAAATATAATGAGGTTCTTATTTAATAGACTCTACAATGTATTTTGGGTTTCCCTGGTGGTCCAGTGGTTGTGATTCAGTGATTTCACAGCTGCGACCTAAGTTAAATTCCAGTCAGGAAACCAAGAGGTCAAAACACCCTGGAGGTCTGTACTGGGAGACCACCTAGGAATATCAGGTGCTGAATGCTGTGGCTCAATGGAGAAGGAACTGGCAACCCACTTCAGTATCTCTGACATGAAAACAAAGTGAATCAGCATGGTGTGTTACGGTCCTAGAGGTCATGGAGAGTCGAGCATGACTGAACGACGCAAACACAAACACAATGTATAGTTAATGACCCGAACCTTTGAGGTACAGTATGACCTACTCTTGGAAGTAATCTAAATATTATGACAAATTACATGTCATACTCCAAAGCCCAACAATGATATGCAATGTGGAGGATTATCCGTGTATATTAAGGAGTTAATCATTGGTAAGGTTTGTGGGGTCTCTACAAAGAGATAACATTTCTTTCTGAGTCAGAACACATCTAGATTATGGTATGTTTTAAACTTCTTCCAGCTCCTCCTGAAAGTGCTCAGTGAGGATTGTCAAGTTTGCTGTAGGATGCTAGGATTCTGGAACAGTGCCTTCTTCATATAATCTTTACAATTAAGGATCACAATACCCCTCTTTTTCTGCTGACTTAAGTAAACTTTTTCAACCATTTAAAAGAGCATGTTTTTTATACATGACAAAACATGACATAGTTTTTCATGAAAACAATATTAAGTAAAACCTGTCTAAACTTAATTGAAACTAACAGGAAGTGCAGACAAGTAAACTTTAGTCTGTGCATCTCATTGGCTAGCAGCGGGCAAGCCCCCAAGTGCAGTTTCCAGCCTCTCCCTCACACTGGAAGGGGAGGGTCTGAGATCTAAGATGGCGGCTGATCCTGGAGGAGGTGGGAGACGAGTAACCACCAGGTCCCACACGCTGACTGAAGAGAAAGACTTGTTTTCAAATGAAATGCAAAATCTACAGCAACAGAAAGAAAATCAAAGTGATGCGAGTGATAATGAAATGGAGGCCTCAGTAAGCCAGGCCCAAAATTATTCACCAGAGAAAAGAAGACTGAAACTACTACAAAAAGTAAAGTAATGGACAAGAAACAGGAAAGCAAGAGATACACAGAGCACGAGAAGAGAAGAATGGAGGTCTCAGGTGTTATTGTCACTGGGACGACTCCAGGTACTACAAAGGAGCAAACAGACCTGCAGAGCATCTCACAGCCTAGGCCTGTGCTGAAAGAAAAAACAGAAAGCAGGAAAAATCCTGAAGCAGCAGCCAGTTCTGGTGCACAGGTGGAGGGGAGAGCTAATCAGAACTTCCCTGCAGGTCAGCGTTTACCTGAAGCCCTGCAAGTAATCAGCGTGAGCTCACCTGCAGCTGGGAGTCAGGCCCTGCAAGTAATCAGCGTGAGCTCACCTGCAGCTGGGAGCCAGGCCCTGCAAGTAATCAGTGTAAGCTCACCAGCAGCTGGGAGTCAGGTCCTGCAAGCAATCAGTGTAAGCTCACCAGCAGCTGGGAGTCAGGCCCTGCAAGTAATCAGCGTGAGCTCACCTGCAGCTGGGAGCCAGGCCCTGCAAGTAATCAGCATGAGCTCACCTGCAGCTGGGAACCAGGCCCTGCAAGTAATCAGCATGAGCTCACCTGCAGCTGGGAGCCAGGCCCTGCAAGCAATCAGCGTGAGCTCACCTTCAGCTGAGAGCCAGGCCCTGCAAACAATCAGCATGAGCTCACCTGTAGCTGAGAGCCAGGCCCTGCAAGTAATCAGTGTGAGCTCACCTTCAGCTGAGAGCCAGGCCCTGCAAGCAATCAGCAAGAGCTCACCTGCAGCTGAGAGCCAGGCCCTGCAAGTAATCAGTGTGAGCTCACCTTCAGCTGAGAGCCAGGCCCTACAAGCAATCAGCATGAGCTCACCTGCAGCTGGGAGCCAGGCCCTGCAAATAATCTGTGTGAGCTCACCTGCAGCTGAGAGTCAGGCCCTGCAAGCAATCAGTGTGAGCTCACCTGCAGCTTAGAGCTAGGCCCTGCAAGTAATCAGCATGAGCTCACCTGCAGCTGGGAGTCAGGCCCTGCAAGCAATCAGCGTGAGCTCACCTGCAGCTAGGAGTCAGGCCCTGCAAGTACTCAGTGTGAGCTCATCTGCAGCTAGGAGTCAGGGCCTGCAAGCCATGCAGGAAGCAGAAGGGAGCATTCTGAATGCAGTTGGTGTACCTGAGAGTGTGGCGCAAACGCTAAGGCCTACCTGTGGTGGAAATGGCTGAGGCTACAGAAAATGCTGAAGCTTTGGAGGCCATTGAAGCAGAAAGTGATCCTAATATTGAGAGACTCCCCCCAACACTAAACCTTCAGGCAGATCAGATGAACCATCCATCTATGGTACAGAAATAATGTGGCCCCTCACCTCCAAAACTGTGTGCATATTGGGAGCGATCGTGGGAGATGTTATATACTGGGGACAACCAAAAACGTGCTTCAAATGTGATTCCACCAGGCACCTGAGTTCTGCTTGTGATAAAATCTGATGTTCTCAGTGTTGTAAAACAGGACATCACAGCTCTGAAAGTGACAAATAAATTGTGTGTAATCTCTGCTATGAAGAATGACATTGTTTTAGGGATTGCCCAATAGGAGAGAAATGCCAAAAGGGCAAGATGGGCAACCTGTTCTGAACCCTCAGGAGAACCTAAGCCAGAGACATACACCTCCTATAAGAGATGAGAATATGACAACCTCAAGGAAAGAGACAAATAGTGTTTTACAAACTGATACATCTACTAATAATGGAAGTGTGCACCTAAGTGCTGATGGACGCAAATCCAATGGTGAAGAAGAGGAATGGAAAACTATTTCAAAAACTAACAAGACCACCAAGGACCATGTGACAAGCAAAGGTGTTCCAACTACTGAAAACACAATTCCTAAACCTGATAGAATTACTTTAGAAAATAAATATGATCCACAAGGTGAAAAAAGCTGGGGAGATATAATGGAGGACTCTGATCAAAATTTATCTGATTATCAGCTCTCACAGCAGGAAGGGACAACCTCAGGAAATACTTTGGACGTGGATATGACTGAACTCTCTAATAAAAGGTTTTTACCAGCAGAGACCTCCACAAAAGGGAAAAGGAAACTTAAAAAGAAACCCGAACACTTTTATCACTATGTGCAGAACAAACACCATTCCAGAGTGTCCTCCACCACTTAGTGTTGCTACAGTAAATGTGAACAGCATAAAGACCAGAAGAACAAGGGCTGAACTCATATCATTTTGATGTTTTCTTTTTATAGGAAACAAAATTGCCCACTACAAATGATGTATATATCTGTAGGAAAGACTGGATATGGGGTGGATCCTTCTGGTGTTTTGGAGAATGTGATGGGGTTGGAATTATATTTAAAATATATATGTCTAGTAAAATTGTTGACATAACGCCAGGAAGGTGTCTTGTTAGATACAAGTACTTGAGATATTAATTACAGATTTATTAACATTTATGGCCCTCAATCTAGAACCAAAAGAAAAGATTCTTCACACGGCAAGAATAGTAGTATTTGGAGGTGATTTAACTGTGTGTCTTATATTCAAGACAGAGATAGACAAAGGGATTGTATTTAGCATATTTTGAATACTATTTGCACTGAAGCTGAATTAGTCAATGTGTTTAAATCCCCAAACCCTGATATTCCTGGTTACACCTATATAAAAGGTGATGCTAAAAGCCGAATAGACAAAATCTATGTGAAAAAACAAATTATGTTTAGTGATGTTTTTGTGAGACCTGTAGAATTTTCAGACCATGCTCTAAATATTGGGCCAGGATACTGGAAATTTAATTCAAATATTCTCAAATGTGACAGAATGGTCTATATGTTTAAAAGTTTGATAGAGGCAAGACTATCCATTATGGGGATGTATGATAATGCTGGTATGTGGTGGGAAGAGACAAAACAAGAAATTAAGAATTTATTTAAGTGAGAGGCAGGTATATCTCACAGTGATAACTATGAAAAATATCTGTCACGTAGCGTCCAGTTGTGTCAAGCTTTCTCTGCGCTTCAAAGAGGTCAGGAGGTAAACTCAGAGTACATAAACCAAATTAAAAGGAGAATGAGAGAACTCCAATATGACCGTCTCTCTTCTCTAATGCATGAGGGTGAATGTGGAGTCTTTAAACGGTTTTCCCCTAATATTTTTGAGCAATATATGGAAAGGAAGCAGAAGAGAGTAATGGCAGACCTATGAAAGTCAACAAACTATTACACACCCTAAGAAAATCTTTGATTTTGCAAACTCCTTTTACAATCAATAAAAGTCATATCCAGAGAATATTAAACCAGATATAGACTCCTAAACTGGATTCAGATCTCAGTGCCACCATGGGGGCCCAAAGCAGTATATGAGGTACAGGCAGCTATTAAGTCTCTGGGTAAGATGAAAGCTCCAGGTTCTGACGGGTTAACATCAGAGTTTTATAATTTTTTAGTAAGTTGCTGAGCCCAATCATCTGTGAAGTATATAACGTTTTACTGCATGAAACAAGGTTATCATCTTCACAGTCTCAGTCATTACTGGTATTAATGTACAAAAAGGGTGGTAGAAGAGACATTAAAAATTGGTGCCCAATTGCTTTACTTAACACAGATTATAAAATCCTTGCTAAGATTCTGTGTGTCCGGTTGGGGTCTGTGGCTGAGTCGTTGATAAGTCCTGACCAGTCCGGAGGTATACAGGGGAGACAGATTGCAAGTGCCCTCATTACAGTGAGAGAGACTTTTGAACAAGTGAAAAGTGGAGCTTTATGTGGATATTTGGTGAGTCTAGATCAGGAAAAAGCTTTTGATCGAGTTAATCATTTGTATCTCTTCTTCTCAGTGTTAGAAAAATATGGAATATCATAGAAACTTGTGTCCTGGCTTCCCGTTCTCTATAGAAATACTGAGGGGAGATAATTATAAATGGATGGATTGGAGAAAGGTTTCTCATAAGATCAGGGGTAAGTCAGGGATGTCCCCTTAGTTCTATTGTATGTTTTTTTCTATTGATCCATTTCTAAGGATGATCGAGATAAATAATTATAGAAATTCATATGATAATTTACTTTTGGAGTATGGTAAATTCCCCGAGATCTCAAATTCCCAAATGAACTGCAGTAAAACTGTGTTTTTTTGGATTAGAGAACCAGGAAAAAAAGTTTGTTCTTCCTCCAGGTATAGAGACAGTGAACATGTTAGTATCCTGGGAATTCAATTTAGTAATTCAGATTTAGGGGAACTAAATTGGGAAGAAAAACTAAATATATGTAAAACAAAGGTCAATGGAAGCTCTCATTTGACACTAGAGTTATGATGTTAAATCATTTCTGCTGCCCATCTTTGTCTTCCTAAGCTTTGTGTTTCCACCTTCTGAGAAAGCTGTGATAATCCAAACTAACCTTTTCTTCCAGATGCTTTGGTGAAACCGGTTACAACTAGTAAGGAGGAATATTACACGTTGGCCAAAAAATAAAGCAGGTCTAAATATGCTAAATCCATATATATTTTTTTATTTTATATTTCTGTGTTTTAATTTTCGAGGTATGTTTCTAGCACAGGCAAAGTGGAGTGGTTCATTTAAAAGTTGGTTAACAATATTGGAGCCATGGTTTTGTGGTGGAGGTATTTAAAGGATCACTCAAAATGTAGGATATTTACCATCATATGTGATACAGACAGTTAGAATTGTCAGGAAATTTAAATCACAAAAAGGGAAATCGAACAATTATCAAGAAAACAAGTGTATATATTAGTATTGGACAGAACATCACCCAAACCGGACCTGAGGTACTGTCCCAAGTCTAATCATAGTCAAGTCTTACAGCAGATAAATGACCCCAGATTACCCCCCAAAACAAAGGATTTATCGTGGTTATTGTTCCATGGGAAAATGTACATAAGACAGAACTTAAAATGTAGAAATATCGATGACAGGAATTGTCCGAGAGACACTTGTAATCACATAGAGACAATGGAGCATTTCCTTATAGATTGCCCAAATTCTGTAGCCATTTGGAATAAGATTGCTGATTTTTTTTAAATTCCAGTCTTTAAAAATCAATGTTATTCTCAAATATCTTATGGGTTGTTTTCAGAAAATATAACTGCCTTTCATCACTAACACTATGGCTAGTAAATATACTATGTGTCTACCACCTATGGAACGCCAGATGTGCCTGTATCTATTAGGAGACATGTAATTCCAGTAAATGTAATGGCTGAAAATGTCATACAAGACTTAATGAGGATTCATTAGAGAGAATCTGAACGAATGACGGGAAAGAAGTTTAAGTCTTTTTGGAAAAGTTTATTTTTGAAAATAAAAATGGAGCAGATTGTATTGTAAAAATGTGTAATTATTTGTAAATAGTGTTTAATAGGTCTAATAAAACAATATGCGTACCTAGGCAGAGATTTAAGCTCTCATATACATTTTCTCTTTACACAATTTATAAAATTTCTGCGTTTGTCTTTTCGGTAAAAGTGCACATTCTTAGAGTTGTAATGCCAAGTCTTACAAAAGCCCAACCTGTACATCAAACATTCACCAGCAGGTGGAGCTAAAGGATTTATAATAATGACTCATTGGAAAGTAGTGTATTTAAAATATTCATTCTTGTCTAATTGATTTCTTAGTTACACTTGCATCTTCATATTTTAATTAGTTCTGAGGAGCTCGATCTCTAGTACGTACTATACTGATAAATATACAGCCATGGACTGTATCAGGTTGAGGGGGCAGCATATCTGTGATAACATTAGAGTGGTATTGTAGGAATCAGTAAATAAACTTGTAAATAGAAATATTTTGTGTATGTCAAGAGGAAGAAGCCACTATTTCCATATCTAAAATTTGCTCCATTAACTTGTATACATTGAGGGCACTGTTGTTTGTTGTTGTTTAGTCATTCAGTTGTGTCCAACTCTCTGTGACCTTATGTACCGCAGCATGCCAGGCACACCTTGACACCTTCAGCCCTATTAAATTAGCTCAACATGTAAAACTGTAGCCCGTAATGTAGCCCGCAAGACTTACGGCTATTAAATTAGCCCCGTAAAGCAACCAGTCAACGACTTGCGGGGCAGGGCCGGGAAAGGGCTACGGGACTTGGAAATTTGAACTGCACGCCCGTTTATCCTTTGATCTGTCAAGCCTGTAACTGTTACGTTTCCAATCACGCTATTAAATTGGAACGAATTCACTGGCGTTCAAGCCCGTAACCCGCAAATGGAGCCAAGAAGCCCACGGGTAACAGAGAGGACCCTTAAAGGAGGTAGAGTCCAATCCGTAGAACTGTAAATGCAAATATAAACCCACTACTGTACTTATACTAAAAGGGAGAGTGATGTTAGGTATTAAAATTAATAGCACAACATTCTCAAGCTCGCAAGTCTGCAATATAAAATACTTTATTTTCTGTTTAATTTCCGTGTTATATCGATCCCGGCAATCAATGTGTTAATACATATAATGGAACTCGCAAGGACTTGAATATCATATTTACAGCTTTATTAATATTGCATTATTTCTGGAATATGGGTTTGAACGCAACTCGTAATTGAAGCCCGTAAGACTTTGAAATCCAACCTCCATTTTTCATGATAATCTCTTTTCCCACTGGCTCCATCTAAACCCGTAACTACGGGTTTGACTAATTGATCATGTTCACAGCCACGCATCCAACGTTCAAGTCTGTAACTCGCGGCATGTTCTAATTTAATAGCTATGTAATGCAGCTGAATTTCAAGCCCGCAGCCCTTACGGGCTTCCCAATGCTGCTACGGATTTCTAATTTAAAAGGGCTGCTTGTGTCTAGTTATGCTAATCCATAAGGTTTTCATGGCAAAGATACCAGAGTGGGTTGCCATTTTATTCTCCAGTGGACCGTAATTTGTCTGACCTCTCTGCTACGACCTGTACATCTTGGGTGACCCTACATGGTTTAGCTCATAGCTTCATTGAAGTACAAGAGCCCCTTCACCATAATAAGGTAGCGATTCAGAAGGGGAGCGTTGTTTACCTGTAGGCAAACTAGGCAAAAAACATTCTACCACAAGCCCCAGACCTTGTACATGACCCCAGCAAAATCCATTAGTTTGTGAAATAACGACTGACACCAAATTGGGAGTAACACGGGCCACAGCTTTATTAACCAACTGGATTAACATAATCCATAACATAATTACTGTAATTAACATAACATTCCTTAATTAACATAATGGAGGAGGAGCCTGGCCAGGACAGTAACCTCATGCCCTGGGCCCGCGCACAGGGCCAACTCGTGCTTTGCCAAGCACGCCCATGAGGCAGGGCAACGCCCATTTAAGCCAGTGGGCCGGGCAACTCACCTCCTGCCACGAGACACCAACATCCAACAAACAAGAAAGCAGTTTGGTTTTCCTACTCCATTCCTCTCCTATAACACAGAGAAATGTAACTATACAGTATATATATATCACATATATAGTTGTGAGCAGCAGAAAATGTTGCTAACGCTGACATCATAAAGGGGGCGTGGCTATGATGTAAGTGGGGGTGGGCCTAACACCTGATCTTAACAGAAGCGTGGCGGCCATTTGCATTTCAGAGAAAGACAGCAACGTGAGAGAGGGAGACAGGTACAGAGAGAGAGGGAGACAGCTACAGAGAGAGAAGAAGACAGGTATAGAGAGAGAAGAAGACAGGTACAGAGAGAGAGGGAGACAGGTACAGAGAGAGAGGGAGACAGCTACAGAGAGAGAAGAAGACAGGTACAGAGAGAGAAGAAGACAGGTACAGAGAGAGAGGGAGACAGGTACAGAGAGAGAGGTAGACAGGTACAGAGAGAGAAGAAGACAGGTACAGAGAGAGAAGAAGACAGGTACAGAGAGAGAGGGAGACAGGTACAGAGAGAGAGGGAGACAGGTACAGAGAGAGAGGGAGACAGCTACAGAGAGAGAAGGAGACAGGTACAGAGAGAGAGGGAGACAGGTACAGAGATGGAGACAGGTACAGAGAGGGAGAGAGACAGGTACAGAGACACATATATAGTTGTGAGCAGCAGAAAATGTTGCTAACGCTGACATCATAAAGGGGGCGTGGCTATGATGTAAGTGGGGGTGGGCCTAACACCTGATCTTAACAGAAGCGTGGCGGCCATTTGCATTTCAGAGAAAGACAGCAAAGTGAGAGAGGGAGACAGGTACAGAGAGAGAGGGAGACAGCTACAGAGAGAGAAGAAGACAGGTACAGAGAGAGAGGGAGACAGGTACAGAGAGAGAGGGAGACAGGTACAGAGAGAGAGGGAGACAGGTACAGAGAGAGAGGGAGACAGGTACAGAGATGGAGACAGGTACAGAGAGAGAGGGAGACAGCTACAGAGAGAGAAGAAGACAGGTACAGAGAGAGAGGGAGACAGGTACAGAGAGAGAGGGAGACAGGTACAGAGAGAGAGGGAGACAGGTACAGAGAGAGAGGGAGACAGGTACAGAGATGGAGACAGGTACAGAGAGGGAGAGAGACAGGTACAGAGAGAGAGGGAGACAGGTACAGAGATGGAGACAGGTACAGAGAGGGAGAGAGACAGGTACAGAGAGGGAGAGAGACAGGTACAGAGAGAGAGGGAGACAGGTACAGAGAGAGAGGGAGTCAGGTACAGAGAGAGAGGGAGACAGGTACAGAGAGAGAGGGAGACAGGTACAGAGAGAGAGGGAGACAGCTACAGAGAGAGAAGGAGACAGGTACAGAGAGAGAGGGAGACAGCTACAGAGAGGGAGACAGGTACAGAGAGGGAGAGAGACAGGTACAGAGAGAGAGGGAGACAGGTACAGAGAGGGAGAGAGACAGGTACAGAGAGAGAGGGAGTCAGGTACAGAGAGAGAGGGAGACAGGTACAGAGAGAGAGGGAGAGAGACAGGTACAGAGAGAGAGGGAGTCAGGTACAGAGAGAGAGGGAGACAGGTACAGAGAGAGAGGGAGACAGGTACAGAGAGAGAGGGAGACAGGTACAGAGAGAGAGGGAGACAGGTACAGAGAGAGAGGGAGACAGGTACAGAGAGAGAGGGAGTCAGGTACAGAGAGAGAGGGAGACAGGTACAGAGAGGGAGAGAGACAGGTACATAGAGAGAGGGAGACAGGTACAGAGAGAGAGGGAGACATAAAGAGAATTACAGAGCAAGAGCACACACAGACAGTGAGGGAGCACAAAGACAGCGCAGAGAGAGTTCACAGATAGAGCGCACAGAGAGAGAGTGCAGAGAGATTGACATAGTAATAATAATAATGCACAAGAGCATGCCCAGCCGGTACATCTACACATTATATAGTAATCACATATATAGTTGTGAGCGTACGAGCTGTTGCTAACGCTGCGGGCTCGCGTAGCGAGGGCCGCGGATCGCGCAGCGAGCCAAGGCCCTCGCAAAGCGAGGGCACTGGGCGAGGGTCTCAGTTGCTGGCATGGAGCGCCAAAGGCACTCCTTGCCAGCAACTGAGGACCCTCGCGAAGCGAGGGCCTCAGTTGCTGGCATGGAGTGCCGTAGGCGCTCCATGCCAGCACCTGAGGACCTCGCAAAGTTCACGTCGCAACCCAAAGAGCACGACACACACATTACGACACTCGCAAACAACATACGACACACGTTCACACACATTACGGCCTCGCAAAACTCGGACGCAACTCGCGAACATTACAAAATGTAAAACACAATACATACACACAGCACATACATAAAAACCTTACCTACACCAAGAGGGAGCACCCAGGACCTCAAAAATGCCACTTAGACCTTCATTTTACTTGAAATAAAAGAGTTTAGAGACTAAAAAAAACTGTAAGCGAGAGCAAAAATTGACGCTGAACAAAACGAAAACGAGGCTACAGCACTCTAAACTCGCAAAACACCACAAACGACCTACAGATATTCATACCACACAGTGCACACATTCAGCATGCTTACACAGCAGCTCCACACCACTAATGCTCCAGCAACATCAAAACAGATTGCCAGCTCTTTAACACAATGCTTCAAAATAGGTAAAGTATATTCATTTAGTAATCTATTACATATTTCAGTATTATACACCAAACAGCATTAGCTACATTACAATTTCATTGCCGTAATTTTTTGACGGGCAATATTCTAGTATATATATATATATATATATATATATATTTTTTTTTTTTTTTAAAGACCAACCCAACTTTCCTAACTAACTTGTTGCTGGGAGGGAGGTAAATCCTGGCAATGGCCGGCGCAGAGTGAAGGAGGAAGTTCGCGAAACGGGCTGAAGTCCCTCCTCCACTCTCTCAGCCAATCAGGAGCG
Source organism: Discoglossus pictus (assembly GCA_027410445.1). Taxonomy (NCBI): domain Eukaryota; kingdom Metazoa; phylum Chordata; class Amphibia; order Anura; family Alytidae; genus Discoglossus; species Discoglossus pictus. Next base: position 433,617,488 of record CM050165.1, on the reverse strand, counting down.
CCCCAGGCTCTGCTGGGTCACTCTGCGCTGCGATTATTTATTTATTTGTTTATTTTTTTAAAGACCAACCCAACTTTCCTAACTAACTTGTTGCTGGGAGGGAGGTAAATCCTGGCAATGGCCGGCGCAGAGTGAAGGAGGAAGCCTGCGAAACGGGCTGAAGTCCCTCCTCCACTCACTCAGCCAATCAGGAGTGCCTGGGGCTGCCTCTGCGCCGGCCAGTTGGTAGTGTTATCTGTGAATGACTTGAGCTTAATGAGACATAAATCTTTGTAAAGGACCTCTGCGCAATTAAATAAAATATGTCTGTTTGAAACTTGGAGTCTGACTAAGAGCATGATTAAGCAGAAAAAATTTAGCTTATAATTAGAAAAGAAAAAACACTTTAATACCTCAATAGGACCCTGAAGTTTTTTCTTCTCAGTTTTTTATAATTTCTTTGTTTTTTCTTAAACAAATTTACAGCAGTAATAAATCCTAAATCACACTCCAAAATACAAAAATGCAATTATCGAATACAAAGAATGAATCTCTTCATAATATTCTTCTTCTCCCAATCACATAAATACGATTTTGACCACAAAAAAATCGTGCCTTGGATATTGTAATTTAAATTTAGAATATATTTATAGCAATGATAATGCACCATTCAATATATCAAGAAATGATAGTGTAGGAGAGAGAGGGAGGGGGAGAAGGAGATAGGAAAAGAAAGAGGTGGGTGAGAGAAGGGGGGGAGGAAGGAACATTATTTTAACCATAATATTGGTGTTCCTTATAAATTAGTCCCTGAGACATCTTGCACATTCAACATATCTAGCTTAGTCCTAGGCATGTATTGTCCTTATTTTCTATTTTAATTATTTTTTCGTAATAATTGTACCAATTTAATTAAAATTATTTCTTTCTTTTCTCTATGTTGCCAATTCTATCATATTGATCAGAATAATTTGTTTTAATTCTATAATTAGTGGGGCTCTCATATTTATCTAGTGTTTATTTCTAAGTTTCTAGGAAAATAAGGATTTCAATAAACCTCCATTCTTTGCATATTTTGCCGTTTGTGCCTCCAAAAAAGAGTTTTTGAGCATTTGATAGGATGTCTACACTTATTTTTCAATCAACCTTGAACTTTTTTCCAAAGTCTATACATTTTATTACATTGTAAAATAAATGCATGTAATTTTGCATTTTATGCATTAATTTTCCTTAATTTTACCTATTCTCCACAAAATGTTTGGAAGATAATAGCCATGATGTATAATCTTAAATTGTTGTTCGTGAAAATCAGCAGATAGAATATATTTTCTAAATCTATCAATACTTTTGAATATCTCTTCATCCTCTTCGATATCTTGTAATAACTTATTCCATATATATTTACATTTTTGGGGCTAAAATTGATCTTGGATCATTTTATATATATAAGTCATAACTTGTTTACCTTTAGAATAATTCTGAATCAACTTAGTTTATAATTAGAAAAAATATATTTAAATTAAATGCCTCTACAGGACCCTGGAGGGATCTCCCTTCCCCTCCCCTGTGTCTCCTTCCCTCTCTCTCCCTTCCCCCCTCTCTTTCCCATGTGTCTCCTTTCCCCCCTCTCACTCCCCTGTACCTCCTTTCCCGCTGTGCGAGGGCAGCAAAAACGCGACCAACATTGCAAACGTCCCCAACAATGACATCTATATTTATACGTATATATATATATATATATAATTTGTATCTCATAAATTAAAGTATCACTGTTGCTTAGAAAATTTAGTTGGAACTGTTACTGTATTTTGCTGAATATTTTAATTATGGTAAATCAAAAACTTTCTTAAATTATTTTGACTGCTAATTAAATAAAGGTTTAGGTTCCTTCTAGTCTTCTTTGCTATAATGAATCATTGAACACTCCTGTATGCAGCTTGTGGCTAAAAGATGAAAGTAGAAAGTCATATTATTTTTTTATATTAATGTAAATATGTATGAATTGATAAGCTTAACTTGTTCAGATGAACCAGAGTTCTCACAAATGACTTACACACATTATACATTATTAGACAACTTTTTCACAGCACCTTCAGCTTCCATTGGTTAAGCCTCAGCTAGAATGTACCCATCCTCAATAAAACCGTTGTGTTTCGCTCTGCTCCTCTTTTATTACTCACCTACCTCTCATGACCCCAGCATGATCTATTTGGCTAAGGAAATACAAGTCTGACAACAGGTTGGGAGTAATATGGGCCACAGCTTTATTAAACAAACATTTTAACATATATCATAAATTAACATCATTTACATAAATTAACATATTGGAGGAGGAGTCACCTCACGTCCTGGGCCCGCGTCCAGGACCCCCCAATGCTTTTTAAGCATGCCCATGAGGTAGGGCAACACCCACTAAGGCCAGTGGCCCAGCAACTCACCTCCTGCTGATACATAACCATGCCCAAGAGAACAACTCCTACATTATAAAATCTTACTTACTATTTGAACATCATATTATACATCTATTTTTTTTTCTCTCAACAAAACAACCTAACCTCATATTTTAAAAGGGGCTTGGTTTGTGGGGTCATGGCAATGGCAGGCGCAGAATGCGGGAAAAGTCTGCGAAACAGGTGGAAGTCCCGTCTCCTTAGTTCTGCCCAATAGCAAGCGGCCAGGCTCCGCTGGGTCACGCTGCGCTGCGTCAGACCCAGGGCGCCTGGGGCAGCCTACGTGCCGGCCATGACCCCAGCATGATCCATTTGGCTAAGGGAATAAAAGGCTAACAACAGGTTGGGAGTAACATGGGCCACAGCTTTATTAAGCAACCAATTTTAACATATATCATAAATTAACATAATTTACATAAATTAACATATTGGAGGAGGAGCCGCGCCCTGGGCCCCCCATTGCTTTCTAAGCACACCCGTGAGGTAGGGGAACACCCACTTTGGCCAGTGGGCCGGGAAACTCACCTCCCTCCACAGAGCAGGCGAGGGACGCCTCCAGAGGCTGCGACCCCCCCTCACCCATCAAAGCTAAGGCCCATTTTACCCTGTCCCTGAATTCCAAGGTGACAACTCTAGCCCAATCTCAGTCAGATGAACCTTATCAGAAAGGAAAAAGTTGTCAGCGTCTACCCCTTCAAATTCTCGGTACTGAATTGAAAAAAAACCCAATTTTCCCATAAAACTCGCCATTTGCTTATTAATATTCTGGTGAGCCCTATCAATCAATCAATACTGGATTCCTAGCATTCCTCGATGACCGCCACTTTATCATCTCTGACCAAATGATAAAGAGGCACGGAAATTTGGCTTTCCAATTTGCCACATCCCCCTTCTTGTCTTTCATCATTCTACGCATAGGGGCAACCCCCAGATCGTTACCCCCAGCATGAATGAGTACCATATGTGGGTTACCATGGTGATAGGTGTAATTGTCCAACAGCCAATTCACTTGCGACAATCGCAAGCCCCAGAAACCCGAACCACCAACCTGCAGGTCCGTTTCCGGAACGCCCAGTTGTGCATTGTCCTTTGTAACTGCGGCTAACCTGTGGGCCCAGAACAAGTACAAATGGCTGATGATCCACAGCTGTTTCCTTGCCCCTACAAACATGTAAAAGAATCTGTTAGATGACCGCCTCAGTTCGTATGTAGGACCTAAAGCATTGAGATTCCCATCATCTAATCCTCTTAATCGTATCATCAGGTAAACCTAGGAACCTAACCTTGCTGCCTCATTGGCAGCTTTGATCCGAAACGAGTGGGTGCCAAACTCTGCTTGATCCAGACCCAAACGCTGTAGAGACATTTTCAGCATCTTCTCAAATTGGAAACGCGACAATGCCAGGCCATTGGCATGTATGCTGGAGGTACAACCTTATGCATTCATGGGGGCAACAATCTGTGCCAATCTTATGCAATACCACCTCCTTTCCTTTTCCTTCCTGATCACTTTTTATTTTTTTATTATTATTTTTTTATTGTGAAAACAGAAAATACAAATAAACAACACCAGTGTTGTAAATATACTTCAGTATAACATAAAATTTTCCTATTATCATATCTATTTACTGAAATTCTTTTCTCCTTGTTTCTTTTTTTACCTTTCCTAATTCTAACAAAGACAAATCTATGATTATAAGCCTTTTATATAGTAAATGAATACTATTTCTCAAAAACGTATTTATCTTTTTCTTCTGCTTTTTATGTCAGATACTTTACGTAGCAAACAAAATATTAAGTTAATACTGTAAAGATTTTATATAGTAAGTAAATAACATATTACTCATAAACATTATTTATTTCTCTTTTTACTTAACTCTTATGTTTATAACCAGATTTACAGCTGAATAATATCTATATCTTGCGAGAGTTATTAAACTCTCTGATTTACTTTAGCATAGTCTTAGAATATTAAAATAATAACATCAGTCGAGAGGAGACCAATCGCTGTCCTCTTTTTTGATGGTGAGCCATATTGTATCCTAAAATTGGACACAGGGGAGGTTCATCTGATTAGCGTATATAGCAATTAGCTCAGAAAATATTCTGGGGGGGGGGGTCAAAAATAAAACAGAATGTTTACAACACTTTTACATTAGAGGCACATGGCTCAGCTTATCACTTATAAGAATCCATGAGGATTTCTGCACACTATATTTCGATAATTGTGTGGATATTTCTTCTTCTTGGTCCACTTTGTATTAGGGAATTTTAATTTGTCCCAGGTTGTTTGGATTTAGTAAGTTCCACAAATGGAGCATGTCTTCACCCTCCTCAGGAGTATGGATGTGATGTCTCCCTTCTTTTGATATGTTCAGTCTAAAAGGAAAACCCCACTTATACTTGTATCCATGCTTTGTAATCCCCCCTAAAAAGGGTTTCAGGAGTTTCCTTTTGTATAAAGTAGTGGGTGACAAGTCCGAGAAGATAGCTGATTGACCGCCTTCAATTTCAGGAACACCATATCTCGCTGCTTTCACGAATAAGACTTTTGTGGAAAAATAATGGAATCTGACGATCACATCTCTTGGTTTCTCATTGGAGGACTCTATGAATCCTGTCCATTTTAAGTTCTTCGTTATTTAGACCTGGTAAGAGCTTGGCACACAAATCTCTCATGTACAGAGGTAGGTCTTGTACTGACTCCGGTAAATTACGTATGTGAAAGTTTGGTATACAAGATCTATTTACTAGATCCTCCTGTATGATTTTAAGTTGTTTTTGTTCCTCTTTAAGCCCAATCAGATCCTTTTCCATTGCTGTGTGTGACTTAAGAAGGTTATTATATTTGCCCTCCAATTCAAGAACTTTGGTGTTCAATGCTATTATTTCTGCTGTTAATTCCAGAGAAAATCTATGAATCTCAGTTGCAATTTCTGATCTGAAAAAGGAGATTAATACTCTCAAATCTTGAATATCAGCTTTAGTGCTGAGCTCAGAAGTCTTTCCATTGTTCGGTAATTGTTTATCTGGGGTTGCAAGGTGTTGGGAAGAATGCACATTTCGTTTTATAGTGGCATGATCCTTTTTCAAGAAATGTCTTGCAGCCATTTTTTTTTTGCAGATATTATAATTTCAGTTGACTACTAGATGGCAGTAGAGTACTCAGTAGCTTACACAGACAGTGGTAAACAAAGATATTTTTTTGTTTATTGTGGTGGGTTTTCAATAAGAACAAGTTGTTTCAGTTCCAAATTAATTGTGTAGTTATAGTCTTATAAAGCAGTGTAGTCTGTATTAATTTCTCCCACATAAAAGGCATATATTATATCTTTGAGAGATAAGCTGCTGGGTCTTCTCTTAAAAAAATCCACAAGTAATACAGCTTATTGTGTTCTATATCTTCAAATTATTACACAGACTAGATCTCCAGTAGTGTAAGGCATCTACAGTAGATAAGAACTGTATAGGTTTGAAACAGACAGGTGATATGAGTCTTTACCAACCTTAAGAATGGATGGTGTTTATCAGTTTCAGAGTCTCCTTTGTTCTGGTTCAACAGCAAATCTCAGGAAAAAAAGTTTCCAAACTTGATTTTTAAAGCCAGCTGTGTCCTCCTGTGTGCAATCCTGGTCATATATGTCGATTTGGTGATAGATAAGTTACTTTACATGTGATTTTATATGTTTTTTCAGCTCATAGATCCCACATCCTCTCTTCTTGAATATTAGCTCCTCCCCCTTCCTGATTGTTTTTTTACTTCTTGAGCCACAAAACCACCCTGTCACCTTCTAGACAGGTATCCACCACCTGCAGTCCCCCCGGACCGAGCCTATTAGCCGAGATCAGTTCCCCTATTCTGAAAGCTCTGGAGATTGCAAGGGAAAAAGCCATACGGAAAAGCAGAGATTCAAAGGGGTGCCTGCATAATATGCCCAACACCTGCGCAAGCGCAACAACAGGGAGAAGGTAATGAGCCGTCTCTTGTCCTGGCTGCAGTCACCTGTAAACATCCCCTGCATCACTCGCCGCACCATAAAATCCTTTGACAGATCCCTCGGCCCGGCCAATTTAAACATGAAGGCCAGGGCCATAACCTGAGGCCCAACTGAGTCCCCGCTCTCCACACACTGCAACAGGAACCACAGTAATATCCCTAAGGATTTTTCTTCTGTTGCAGCCCCGCCGGCTACTGCTCTCCACTTATTCCAGACCTTCTTATATGCCGACCATGTCCCCAGCGCCAGTGACTGCCTGATGAGCCTTTCTAGCTGACCGCTCCAAGCTCCCAAAGTCCTGAACCAGGCCTCCTGAAAGCGAGAAAGGGCATCAGCAATGCTGTTCTGCAACCCTGGAACGTGCTTTGCCGAAACCATATGTTCACACAAAGGGAGTTGAGCACCAAGTGCTGAGTAAGCCGTATCACTGGTATGGAAGAAGCCGTGAGGCTATTGATCACCTGTACCACCGCCATGTTATCCGTCCGAAAGATAACTTGGCGATCCCTGAAATCCTTTACCCATATATGAACCACAACAACGATGGGAAACAACTCCAGGAAGGCAAGGTTTTTCGTAAGGTTCGCCGTCTCCCAAGACTCAGGCCATGTGGCGGCGCACCAACTGCCCTGGAAGTATGCTTCAAAACCCTGCAACCCCCAATGCATCCACAGCTCGTGTTGGTCAAGCTCCCCGGATGGATCAATGTAGTTCCAATGAAGTCCCTGAGGAAGGAAAGCCAAACCCGTGCATCCTCCTTCATGGCCCCGGTCACCATTATGAAATGGTGTGGCTGCTTAACCCGCCCGTAGCCAGTGACAGCCTCCTGCTGAACATCCTGCTTATTGGGATAATCCTGAACGCGAAATTCAGCTTTCCCAAGATGGACTGAAGTGGCTTCAAAGAATCCCTCCTTGCTCCTGCAAGGGCAGTCAGTTCTGCCTCCAGATCCATCACCTTCTCCACCGACAGGCTGCATTCCATCCTCTCTGAATTGATCCATTTACCAAGGTACATTAACGCCGTTGTTGGACCCTTGGCCTTCTTGTGCGCCAATGGGACCCCAAACTTTTGACATAACCTCGTAAATGTCTCCAGAATGAAACCACATGTGTCCAGGAGGGCAGGATCCAAGAAAAGGAAATCATTGAGGTAGTGGGTAATGCTGTAGTACCCCTATTCAATCCGCACCACCCACTGAAGGAAAGTGCTGAATGCCTCGAAATACACGCACGAGATGGAGCATCCGATTGGCAGGCAGAGTTCCCCAAAATATTCGACCTCAATGAAGCAACGCAGCAGCCAATGGCTGTAAAAGTGTTCTGAACAGCAAACGGAAAGCAGACTCGATGTCCACCTTTGCCATCCTGGCGCCAACAGCGGCCATCTTAACCATCAGATATGGTTGAATTTTCTTTGTCAATACTATCGTTACCCGAGCCGCCTCAAGGGTATGGCAGGTGCTGAATCAAGCAGAATTTTCCTACCTCCTTCTTTGGAACTACGCCCAAAGGGGAAATAACCAGGCCCTAGAGCCCTTGGACCTGTAGTGTAGTGTTAATGGAAATCGCTGGGTGGTGACCAGGAGATTAGGCCCACACCTCTGGTTGGCACTGCCCTCTCCGCAGTGGGAGGTATGGGTTCGTGGCTCTCAGGAACCTCAACCGTGGCCCCTGTGCTCCTCCTGGTCCTATCGGCTGCTACATTGCTAATGCTTGGCTCAGGGCAAATGGGTGGCCATAGTCAGAAGGCCCTCACCCCCAATCTGGGATGACCCCAACCTATCCTGAACCCATCTAACCTAACCATGGACAAAAGTTGCTCTAGAACAGCAGGGTCCATGATGGGCACCACCCCCCAGGGAAAACACACAACGGAAAACAGGGAAGAGAAAAACAGATAAACAGACAGAACACACACACCAAAACCGCAATATTATCTTAATTATATGAGCAGTTATACTGTAATGCAACACTTATATTTTTTGCAGAGCACCAGCGTGAGCATCTGATCAAGGCGGTGGCCGGCGCGGAGTGCGGGAAAAGCCAGCGAAATGGGTGGAAGTCCTACCTCCTTAGTTCTGCCCAATACCGTGTGCCCAGGCTCCCACGCTATACTCTTTTCTCATCCCCCTCATCAGCATTTTCTGTATTTTTTTATTGAGTCTCTAATACCAAACGTTGAGTACCTTAATTCCCACTATGCATCCTCTTTCTCTAACATGGTGCTTCTTAAGCTTATGCAGATACCTTTAATAAACTTAACTTAAACATACACAAATACTGGATATTATAAGTCAGTTTTACTACAGTAGGTCTGAGGGTCAGTGACGGAGAAAATGTAGCGTCGACCAATTTGCAAGATGGACCGATAGCTATGGCAGGTTCATTGTGCACCACGAGATGTACAAATGCTATGTTCAATATGCCTTATGTCGTATCGATATTGCGATTACCTATTGTTTGTTGCCATAAATCTGAGTTTGACAAAATCCTGCTAATGCGTCTTTTTGTTAACAGTTAAGGGCCACATGAAAATATCAGAAAAAGCACCTATGAGTGCCCTAACTAATGAGTAAACCCAATGTAGCTACGTTAATCCCCATCCCCTAAAATATTAACCCCTCATAAGCCAGGGAGTCCCAATTGAGAATCTCTGGCACCTAACATCAACCCTCACCCCCAGCGCGAGTCCTTAAAGGACCCTCACCACAAATTAACCCCTTCTGCGGGTCTTTAAATGACCCGCAGTATCCAAATCGTAAACCCAGCACCTAAAATGAAACCCCCATGCTGCGTGTCTAAATTTAAATTTTCCAGTAGCGGGTCCTTAAAGGACCCGAGCTACAATGAAATTTACCCCTGCTATACAGACCCCCATGATCCCTAATTTACTCCATAAGTCGCAAAAAGGTCTACATAGACCCTTATTGGACAAGTATGAACCCTAACATTATACCAGGTTAATAATGCCACTTTTTTATTTTCATAGTGTGTTTTATTTTTATTTTGGGGTACTCTTTTTTTGTAAGTATTTTTTTATTCTTTGTATTTGATTAGTGGATTAGTCAATTAATTAGGGGGTTAGGTAGTTTCATTAGGGGGCGATGGGTATTTTATTAGGGGGGTTAGGTATTTTATTAGAGGGGGTTAATTTATTAGAGAGAGAGTAGTACAGTTAATTAGAGGGGGTTATTTTAATTAATTAGGGGGGTTGGGTATTTAATTAGAGGGGTTCCATAGTTAATAAGGTGGTAAATAGTTAATGGCATGAGGTAGATAGTGTAGGGATAATAGGGTAGTGTAGGGGTTAATGGGGTCATGTAGGGGTTAGTTAGTGTAGGGGTTAATAGGTCAGTTGGAGTTAATAGGGGAATATAGAGGTTAATGGGGTACTGTAGAGATTAATGGGGTAGTGTAGAGGTTAATTAATTCAATAGTGTAGGGGTTTATTGGTTAGTGGGGGGTTAAGAGGGTAGTTGGAACGTTAATTAGATAGTGTAGAGGTTAATAGGCTAGTGTAGTGCTTAGACTTAGTGTCATGAGGGTCCTGGTGGACCCTCATGGCACTTATAGTGATAATGTTAGGATTCATACTTGTCCCATAAGGGTCAATATAGACCCTTATGGGAATTATGGGCTTAACTATGGGTGGTTATTTTTATGTACCTCCTGTGGCTGGGTTAACCTTTTAGATGCCTCGGGTCATTTAAAGATCCCCCGCAGGGATTTATTTGTGTTGTGGGTCCTTCAAGGACTCACACTGCAGGTTAATGTTAGGTGCCAGGGAGACCCGATTGAGACCCCCTGGCTTATAGGGTTAATTTTTAGGTGCAAAGGGGGTTCTTTAAGAACCCCCCTTGTAGGGGGATAACTGTATTTCCCATGGGGTCTGTAGATAAATATCGACATACTGTTGTATAAAGGCTCCCACAGACTTTTTACAGCACCCCCCTAACCTAGAGCACCTGATTTACATGAGGCTCTAAGTTTTTAGGGTCATTGAGGATTTTAATTTGTCTAATTTATTGAGGCTTTATTCATATTTGGTAGTGAATATATGGGAATGTTCTCTATGTATGTTAATTAAAATACATTAAAATCATAACACATATATGATAAATATTTACCAGATATTTCCATAGTTCTTTTTTATTTTGTTTGGATAACATTTAGCTCTCCCCCCTTTAACCCAGAGGTTGACCTTTGCACTCTAACAGGGCATCTTTTATGTGAACAGGAGTGACTATTTTCAACTAAGGCTCCTAAAAATGTTTCTCCTCTAAAAATCCTTTTGAACTCGTTCACCTTAAATCAAGAAAACATTCCACCACATTTAAGGATCCATAGCTACCAAGATAAGGGAAAGTGGAGTGTGTGATCTCACAGGGAAAATTAGCCATGAAACAAAGAGATATATAAACAATACGGTGCATGTTAAATATCTCACTAATAATAAATTAATCTAGAAACTTGAATGTGTTCATTGGATAGTACATAGATTCTATTTTGGATATACAGTAGATTATGTCATCTTTTCTCATTGAATTGAGATTAAGATGGAAGTGGATTTCATTGTATCGATCAGAGAAATATGTATAACTAAGAAATGTCCTTCTTCAAGGATCTGTTTTGAGTTATCCTCAATTTGAGGTTCAACATAGAAATGGCATAAACCATCTGTCTTTCCATTCTTCAATCCAGGACGATACGTTATATGTAGTTCTCTAGGCAACTGTTCTGATCACATGGGGAGTTCCCATTGAGTAATTGGTGCTTGGTAATATTGTACCAGAAGAACATCAAGGACATTTTAACTTGCTCCTGAAGAAGTTGTTCATGAAAATAGGTATAGTTAGGTAAATTCAGCCGTAACAGGAGTACTGTGAAGAGGACTTTCACAGAGATACTCAATGGACAGAGTTGTAGAACATAACAAAATCATGCAATAATACATAAAGATTCTTCTCATTTCAGCAGAGCCTCGCGTAGCGAGGTGAGTCGTTAATACGGAGCACTTTGGCAATGAGTGACGCAGGCGTTTATTGCAGGCGAGCCTCGCATAGCGAGGCGAGCCGTTAATACGGCGCACTTTGCCAATCAGCGTTAATACGGAGCACAAAAATACGGCCGCAACTCGCGAACAGGAAAAAAAATAAAAAAATAAAAAAATACACACATTACATAAATAAAAAGCTTACCGACAGCAAGAGGGAGCATCCACGACCTCAAAAAAACAAGTTACACCTTAATTTCGCTAAAAATAAAACAGTTTAGACACTAAAAAATTCTCGAAGCAAAAGAAAAAATGGCGGCCGAAAAAAACGAAAACGAGGCTACAGCACTATAACCACGGAAAACACGTACGGATGATCCGCTAAGACGAATAACACACATTACCCGCCATTTTACGATAATGCGGAACTAAAGTACTACGCTAACGGTTTCAGCTCGCGCACGCACACTATTACACTGCACACATTCTAAACGCTTACACAGCACCTCCACACCACCAATGCTGCTGCAACATCACTACAGATTTCCAGCTCTTAAACACAATGCATAAAAATTGGTAAAGTATAGTCATTCATTAATTATTTATTATTTTAAGTTATATATTTCAGTAGTACACACAAAACACCATTAGCTACCTTACAATTCCATATGTATATTGTAACTATACAACTTTCCAAAAAAATTTTGCGCCGTTAATACGGAGCACTTTGGCAATGAGCGGCGTAGGCGCTCATTGCAGGCGAGCCTCGCGTAGCGAGGTGAGCCGTTAATAGGGAGCACTTTGGCAATGAGCGCCGCAGGCGCTCATTGTAGGCGAGCCTTGCGTAACGAGGCGAGCCGTTAATACGGACCACTTTGGCAATGAGCGCCGCAGGCGCTCATTGCAGGCGAGCCTCGCGTAGCGAGGCAAGCCCTTTAATACGGACCACTTTTTTATGGAGCAAAGTGCTCCATATGTATATTAATAACTATACAACTTTCCAAACATACACATCTCATTGCCGTCATTTTTTGACGGGCAATACGCTAGTCTGAATATAATTATTCTAATAAATCTGAGTGCACTGGACAATGTATCATTCAAATTCGTCTTTATTATTATGCAAGAGTGATTTGTAAGTACAGACAGTTATACATTCTCATACATACATCATGCTGATTTTACATATATATGGTAATATGCAATAATTCCATGTATCTTTTTAATGGACGACTTTCAAATCCCAGCGCACTAGGTGACTGTCCAGTTTTTTGCCTATGTGGTTTGCTTGGTTGTGTAAAGTTTGATTAATTACCTCTACAGAAATAAGTTATGTAATGTTTTAAATGCTCTATCAATGTATTGAGAAGAAGCTCCTCCTCATCTGCAACATATTTTAAAAATATTTTAATGAATAATTAAAAAAACAACAACAACAAATACATATATATTCATTCAACATTAGTTGCTGCCTATAAGCCTTTACTATTTAGCAGATATTTAATATTTAACTTTCACTTGCCCTTTAATAAGGTCATTAACCAGCTAGGAAATAATACAGTTTTAAGTCATTACCATTGAGAATTAAGTTGTTTGACAATATAAAAAAAACATCAACTATACAGTTGTATATGTATTGGAAAAGACACACATATGTTTTAAATTTTCAGAATAAATATTAATTTACTTTTCAAATTTCATCTTCCAAGATATACAGCCACCTTTCCCACAGAATGGACCACAGCCTATCAAGCATTTTATCAGGGGGGGGGGGGGGGCTAGATTATATGAACAGGGGACACAAAAAATAACAAAATTAAATGTAATCATGCATTACCAGATTTTGCCACTATGCTGATCCTGACGCCGCAGCACGTCTTCCGTACCGGCATATGCTAATGACGTGATGCGCATGTGATATCTCGTCATTAGCATATGGCTGTACGGAAGACGTGCTGCAGCGTCAGGAACGGCATCAGCTCATCGGAGCATAGAAGCGTGTAAGGAGAGAGGGGGATAGGGATTGGAGAGGGTGCAATAAGGAGGAGGTTATGCGGGAAAGAAGATGATGATAAGGAGGGGGAAGGAGGAGAAGGAGGAGGATGATGACAAGAAGGGGGGAAGGAGGAGTAGTTGGAGGATAACGAGAAGGAGGGGGAAAGGAGGACAAGGAGGAGGATGATGATAAGGGGGGAGGATGATAAGGGGGGAAGGAGGAGGATTTTTTTTTCACTCAAGTATAAGCCGAGCGGGGATTTTTCAGCATAAAAAAATGTGCTGAAAAAGTCGGCTTATACTCTGGCATATACGGTGTATATATATATAGATTTATATATATACATATATCATTTTTAATTTCTATTGGGAGGTAGGTGGGTTGGTTGTTTGGGGCCCTAAGGCATTCAGGATTTAAACAAAGAGATTAAAAAAAAAAGCATAGCACCAAGCACACCAGCGTTATATCCACCCCTGCTACCTGTCCTGGGAGTAGAGTTGAATTCCACCTCTCAGGGCCACATTTTCTTTTGTCTCTTTAAACTTTATCCCCTTTAGATTTTTTTGGGGCTCCTACGCCCATGATTTCACCCATCCTCTTGTCTCAATCATCATATAATCTTCTCTAGAATATAAACTCCCAATAGCATGTGCACTTCATTATGGATGATGGCGAAAAGTCCTTGGCCGAATCATCATGGAGACTTTCTTTAGTGAGTAGTAATCAGTGTTCTTCCAGCTGTACCAAACTATGCCATCTGGTCCTAAGATGCCGTCACCTTTCCCATATTTGCCACCCTGTGTTTACAGCAAAGGAATACAATTAAATATTATGACATATTATATACAGTAAGTATATTGTATCAGTAAGAGGAAGCAAATATTTCTACGGTAACTAATTCTATTAACTTTCATTTGTATCCCAGTAGCAATTGCTTTGTAGTCTGCATTGATTTTATTCAGAGATACGTCATAAAGCCATTGTGTTTCGTGAGTCTTTGATAAAAAGCATAGTGTTGTTTTAAAACTATTCATCAAAGCACACTGATGTCATATGAGTTTAATGGCGTTCACATTCAATAGTACCAGAATTGTCCATCAATAGAATTCCATTAAAGAAGGCATCTGGGCTATATGGTTTATGTAAATGGGGTTCTGTAAATATGACTGGCTAAAAATCTCTAGAGAACAGCTATTAGAAAATACAATAAGAATAGGAACCTCTTTCAAATGATAAATAACATGGACTGGTTTAAATTATTTACTCTAAAGTATCATCTACTTTTACTGCCTCTTTAATGGAAAATAGAATAATAATAGTAAATTGAAAATATTAATTTGAAGAGAAGGTTACTGGTGGTGTAACTCATTGGGTCTATGAATTGAATAGAAAATCAAGGGAATCAAGTATATGGAAATGGATGCCAATATTAAGGGTTTATATACTTTAAAAATAGTCATTATTTCAGTTCCAAAATAGTTAAAAAGAGGTATAGTAGAAATAGAGAAGTCATAAGGCCTCTTTTAAAGAATTTAATATAGACCAACTCTCCGAGCACTCCAGTGGGGCCGAATTTCAGGATAACTCTGTTAAAGTAGAATGTAAGGGAATACAACCCAAAATAAATATTATAACAAGGGGATCAAATGGGAGAATACATATGACCTCCAGAAAAGTATTCTGTTTTCGATTAACTACCTAATAAAAGGTAGCTTTTAATGTTATAAAATTAAAACACCCATAGTCCACGAAAGGGTAAAAACAGAGTACTTTTCTGTAGGTCATATGTATTCTCCCATTTGATCCCCTTGTTATAATATTTATGTTAAACCAGCAAAGGTGCAATCAGAATGACTGATAATTTTATGTGTGCTGGGGGACTGGGATATCTTAAAATAATGGGCAGTTTTTCAATCTGGACTCTGGGGGTACAGTAGTTTCTGAGCTCTTACAAAAAGATCTGGCAATGAATTACAGAGTGCAGTAGATTCTTGAACCTGTCTTTCAGTAGAGGGTTTAGAAGCTAATTTACTGGATTATAAGAGTGAGGTACTAGACATAGTATGAAAAATGAAGTTAAGGTGCAAAATAATTCTATCTAATGTCAAAGTTATTACTAACTCGTCACTTGCCCATCACAAATGACGGGATAATATTTTATTTTTCTGTTTCCCCACCCTCCGTCTCTTCCCCCCCTCTCCCTTCCATGTGTCTCTTCCCACCCTCTCTTTTGTCTCTTCCCCCCTTCCCCTGTGTCTCTTATTCCCTCCCCTTCCCCTGTGTCTCTTCCCCCTCTCTCCCTCCCCTGTGTTCCTTCCCCCTCTCCCTCCCCTGTGTCTCCTCCCCCTCTCCCCCCCCTGTGTATAATTCTCCCCATCTCTCTACCCTGTGTCTCCTTTTCCCCTCTCTCCCTCCACTGTGTATCTTCCCCTCTCCCTACCCTGTATCTCTCCCCCATGTCTGTTCCCCCTCTCCCTCCCCTGTGTCTCTCCCCCCTCTCCCTCCCCTGTGTCTCTTCCCCCTCTCTCCCCTGTGTCTCCTTCCCCATCTCTCTCCCCTGGGTCTCATTCCCCCTCTCTCTCTCCCCTGTGTCTCTTCCCCCCTCCCCTTTGTCTCTTTCCCCCTCTTCATTCCCTGTGTCTCCTCCCCCTCTCCCGTGTCTAATTCCCCCCATCTCCCTACCCTGTGTCTCCTTTTCCCCTCTCCCTCCCCTGTGTCTTCTTCCCCCATCTCCCTCCCGTTTCACCTTGCATTGCGAATGTGCTGCATTCGGCTTATGTTAATTATTTTGTAAAAGAGAATGAATAGTTGTATATACCACTGTAGCCAATCTTTTTATACTGTCTTTTGAACTAAACTTGATAATAATTTAAAAGGAAATAACATAAACTTTATATTTTTATCTGTTAGAAGTCATTCTTCTTTACCAGACTTTGTGCATTTCATAAACATTTTGTTTATTTTCAAGTTTAATTCTTCCAAAGAGTATTAAAATTAAAATTTGCCTACAATGGTCTTTTATTGTGTGTCAATTGGTATCAACTATATTATACTAGCGATTTGCCCGTCAAAAATGACGGGGCAAGGGGGGGCGGAGCTGGCGTCTGGTGAAGACAGACGTGTTTTACCGAGCTCCGAATAGGGCCTGTTGTTTTGCCCTGGAGCGGTCTCACGGGCCCTTCCCGACATCAGGGGCACTATCAGAGATTGTCCCCATCCCCCGGGGACTGAATTTGGGCTGTTTCGGCGGCCCAGCAGCATAGGAGGCCTCCGATTGTGGGGTGACGCCTGAGGCCACAGAAGACCTCGGGGCTCTCTTTCCCAGCGCCTGGACAGGAGTTGGCGCAGACCCCGGTGGCGGCAGGATCCGGCCGGGGTCCCAGGGTGATCCCTCTGGCCAGAGTGTGGTCACTGAAGACAGGGCAGAAAGCCCGCGAAGCGCGCCGCCATTTTGAAAAGGCGTCCGGCGGCTGCAGGTAGGGGAGATCTTCCCTAGAGGGCTGTGGATCCCCAGGGGGGCCCCAGGAGAGCTATAGCAACCCCCAATTGAGTGAACAGAGCACCCAACGCCTGTAGAGGGGGATTAGAGTGCAAGAGGGGTGCAAGGGTCAGCACACTCCCCACTGACAAAGAACTGTGGCTGCCATAGGGAACACTGTCATAGTGGGGTAGGAGGAGGAAGCTATCTAAACTCTCCCCAGCTTGCAAGGCATACAATGCCCAGCTTATTGCTACTCCCCGACAAAGATCTGAGATCTGGGGTTCAGGTGGTGTGAATCAACTCTTTAAGCTATCCACTAAGGACTGAGACTTTGACACAGAGACATTTCCTCGCAGCATTGCCTGAGGCTGAATTGCACAATACTTGGGAGCCTTATGGGTGTACTTGGTTTCAGAAACTGACGTTATTTTTAGGTACTTTTATGCAATATATATACATCAAACAAAAATATTGTGCCTACCTATACTTTAAACCTGTGCCTTCACAGGCAGATACATGGACTGTGTTAATGTCTTACAATATCAGCACACATGCTGCCACCCTGTGGACTTTTGCAATACTGCAGATCATCATTGGCTTTATATGAATAATACAAGATTGGAAGCCTCCCTGCCATTCACCGCTGCTTATCACTTGTACTAACCTATTCTACAGCTGAGTTCTACTTAACAGGCTCCTGTCAGCAAAAACAGACAGGCTACCCGAAGAGGGTACAACTTTTTGAGCCACTCTTCTACCAAAGAACTACTTTTTGCTTGACCGGATTTCCAAAGGCTTCCTCAGAGCCCCAGTGGGGAGTACACTTTAATTATGGAATAAAGAGACAAATGGGGACTTGGCTTGGCAACACAGCTATGCCTCAACTAAACATTATATACTGGACAAACTCTACTAATTGGGTCAGCGGACTTTCACTCAGAACACTTGGGGCACAGCTTTCCCATATATTATACCTTGCTGATTCCATAACGGACTCTTTGCTGACTTCTGCGGCCCGTTCTCCAAAATGCCGAAACCCAAAAGAACTGCTTCTGTGAAGGGCATACGGGAGCACTTTACACCTAAAACTGCCAGATGCTCCCCCCCTGCAGAATCCGCCTCAGAACACTCGGATGGCTCAGACAGGGAAGGTACTCCTGACACTCCTAGCCAATACCTGGACCTCTCGGCCAGGTCAGTGGCTACTATTGAGCGGCTCCTGGCAAAAGCTATTGAACCTCTAAGACAAGACTTGAAGGATCTGGGGCAACGTACTCAACTATTGGAGGACACGATGGATCGGATGGCCGAGGCGCAGGAAAGGGATCGATCCTCTATTGCTCAAAACTCCATTCACATCTCTGACCTCACGGATAAGATAGAGGATCTGGAAAACCGGTCCCGCCGACACAACGTCCGCATCCGTGGCATCCCAAGTGCGATACAGGACCTGTCTGGCTACCTGAGGGATACAATCCCGATAATCCTTCCTAATCAGCCTGAAAATGTGTGGGAGATTGAGCGTGTCCATAGAGCCTTGGGAGGTACGAGAAGCTTGGAGGCTCCCAAGGATGATATTGTTAGATTTTTAAGGCAGCAGGCCAGAGATCTTCTACTATCTGCCACCAGGAAGCTGCATACTATCAAGGGGCCGGATAATTCAACCCTGCAGTTCTATGCGGACCTCTGCCCGGATACCCTGCATAAGCGGAGACTTATGAAACCGGCTACTTCTATTCTTCTTCAGCACAGGATCCAGTACCGCTGGAACTTTCCGATTGCTCTGACTTTCACTTTTCAAGGCAAGACTTATACCACCCGCTTCCTGGAAGACTGTTTAGATGTGCTACAGCGATTACATCTATGCCCGGAGTCCACGACAGAAGCAAACCAAGAGCATCTAGGTTCGCTAATCCCTAAGAGGCAGCAGACTCCAAAGCCAGCACAAGTTCATGGCAAACAAGTTCCTGCCCTGGAGGGGCCCAGCGGCTTCCGGGATTATGTAGGCAACCTGCAAGACAAACGCTTGGTATACTCGGCAGATTCTGGTCTCTCTGCCACTTCAAATTCGGGCCCGTGACCTGAGAGGCCTCCTACCTAGCTGGACTTTGATAACATTTTGCTGATTGCCTGATGTCCACTTCTCGTTATTTACAGTTCAGATAGAATGTTGCTAGAATAGTTTGAACTATTGTCATTTAGAATTATTATAGTTTGCCAGACTAATTCCCCACATTATGTGGATTTGACTTTTTCTTTATATTTTAGAAAAAGAGAGAGAAGGTTTATGTGTAGACGACTGGTTTATGCTTATTCTGCTATATTTTTGTAATTGCAGTTTGAGGATTAGACGTACTGTAAACTTGCTGTTTTACTAATCTGTTTTCTTTTTTTTGTGTGTTTTTTTATTTTTATTTTTTTATTATTGGTTTGTTTGTTTTGTCTCAGATTTACCTACCTCTCTGATATTAAACTGCCTTTCCCCCCTCTCATTGCTCTCAGCCCTCTTGATAAAAGGGAGATTCTTTCGCCGCCAACAGCATATTCGCTGGGACTTCTGTTTGCTCTCCGGGCTCCTCCACTCCTTGTCACTCACGAGCTCAGCTACCAGGTAAGGTCGCATACATCTAGGACTCCACTCCCAACTTCCAATGGCTACTTCTAAATACACCATAGTAACCCATAATGTGAAGGGCTTTAATTCCCCCTTTAAAAGGAGGAAGGCCTTTGCATTTTACAAAAAACACACTCCCTCTGTTCTCCCTTGGCAACAAACCTAAATTCTTACATAAGGATTACCCCACCTACTATCTGGCCTCTCTCCCTACTAAGAGAGCTGGATGTGCAATTTTATTGCATAAAACCTTACCCTTCCAGGTAGAGACCACTCGGGTAGATGGGGACGGTAATTATGTTATGGCAACTGGGACTATAAGAGGGGAAAGAATAACGCTAGTATCCCTGTACTCTCCTACGAACTCTCCTTACACTGTTCTCATAGACCTGCTGAAAAACTAGAGACTCAGGATTTGGGGAAATTGATAATTGGAGGGACCTTAACCTGACCTAAGACCCGACCCTCGATAGATCTGGAAAACCGACCAACAGACTTCCCAACAAGACTAATCAGATTAAGTCCTTACTAAACGGCTTGGGGTTGATCGATGCCTGGAGGGGTAAGCACCCAGACAGGAGAGAGTACACATTCTACTCCCCAACTCAACTGACATACTCTAGAATTGACGCTCTTCTTCTCACTTCCTCATTGTACGACTCTACCATAAACTCTGAAATAGTCCCCTGCGCCTCGTCGGACCATGCTCTGGTACTAGTTGAGCTGGATCTGGGTCCTAACCCTCGACTTCCCTATAAATGGTCTCTGAACGAATTCCTACTGTCTAACCCGAGTAGTATGGATTCCATATCCAAAGACATACAGCTGTTTTTTGAGACTAATGTCTCCCCCGAAACTGGGGCTGACTGGCTTTGGGCTGCCCATAAGGCTTTTGTGAGAGAGACTTGCAATAAGCTGTCCTCTATACAAAAGAAACTTCTTAGGCAGAAGGAGACAGAGCTTACTACCTCATTAAAGAGGTTAGAGGAGAAAAAACAACAGTGCCCCTCTATTCAGGGGCGTAAGTTAATTGACCAGACTAGGCTAGAGCTGGACGCTATATTGTCCCATCGAACTGAACGAGCTATGAGGAAAATGAAGCACCTCTATTATTGGAAGGCAAATAAACCTGACTCTCTTTTGGCTAAAAGGCTAAACAATAAATTCTCCCAACCCAGAACCACCCAAATTAGGATACCTGGCGGTCAAATCTCCTACAGCCCCAATGATATTCAAAAAACGTTTCAAAATTATTACCAAGAAATATACTCCTCGCAATCCCACTGCAGTGGATCGGATATAGACTCCTTTCTAAATTTATGCGACCTTCCCAAAATACCGGATTATCAACTGGATGATTTGAATTTAGAAATAACCCAGGAGGAGGTTAAATTTACCATCCAGAATCTTAAGTTGGGAAAATCCCCAGGACCAGATGGCTTCACTAATTTGCATTATAAAAAATTTGAACCTCTTCTTACCCCCCACTTGACATCTCTTTTTAATGCCATATTAAACGGAAAACCTATGCCCCCGGAGCTAAACCGGGCTGATCTAGTGGTGTTTCCAAAAGACGGCAGGGACCCTCTAGAGGTGAAAAATTACCGCCCTATATCCCTAATCAACGGGGATGTCAAAATTTTGGCGAAAATGATGGCCACCCGCATCTCTAAATTTCTACCAGATTTGATCCACAAGGACCAAACTGGGTTTGTCCCCTTTAGAGAGGCCGGGGATAATGTTAGGAGGGTTCTGAACGCTCAGTTCATGGCTCAGAAGTCTAATATACCAGCCTGTCTTTTAGCTTTAGATATAGAGAAAGCTTTTGACACGGTAGAATGGCCATATTTATATAAGATTCTAGACAAATTTGGATTCAAGGGACGCTTTATCAATCTACTTAGGAGATTATGACTCCCCAGCAGCCAATCTAAAACTCCCAGGGGATCACAAAGCCGACATCCAAATTCGAAGAGGGACCAGGCAAGGGTGCCCGCTCTCCCCACTGTTATTTGCTCTTGCCATAGAACCCCTTGCGCAAGCGATTAGAGCCAATCCTGTCATCCAGGGGGTACAGGTAGGCCTCCAGCATTTCAAATGCTCTCTCTTTGCGGATGACATGCTTTGCACCCTGACCAATCCCCTCTCATCCATACCAGCACTCATGTCCACTGTTCAGGATTTTGGCAGAATCTCGGGTCTCAAGCTGAACGTTGAGAAGACTGAGGCGCTGGGGATGAGATTGCCGCAGAGTGAGATTGACACCCTTAAAGCTAATCATCAGTTTATTTGGCCCGCACAGTCTATAAAATACTTAGGCGTTGGGCTTACCTCCAAGTTCAGGGATATGTACGGGGCAAATTTTCCCCCCTTGTATAGATCTCTGACATTGGATATGCAGAAATGGAGGAGCTTTAAAATCTCATGGACAGGCCGCATTGCGGCTGTGAAAATGAATATCTTACCTAAATTACTGTACTTATTTAGATCCCTTCCTATCCCTCTCTCCCTTAAAGACCTATCAAAAGGATCACTTAATTTGGCCTTATTAGAAACATCAATCAAAGTTTTCCACAGGGCCTATTGCACTCCCGTTAAAATGCAGAAGTTTAGGGCCCTATTAAATTCCAGCCTCGTAAATAAGAGGCTTCTACTTAAGCCCTACGTACTGCAAAGTTTCTCTAACTTACAATGCTATTAAATTAGCCCTGCTGCGAGCAACGTATGAGCTACGCAGCAGGGCCGTACGTATCTACACTGCGTAAATGTACATGAGGAGTGACAGCCTGCGAGATGATATCGCAGGCTCCCACTCCTCATCAATTGCTGCGGGGGTCCTAAAAGGGACCTCCGCGGCAGTCCCCCACATAAGCCCTGCCGTGGGGGGTACTCCAAACCCCCCCCAGGCACCTAAAATGAACCCCCCCTCAATGCGGGGGTCCCTGTCGGGACCCCCGAAGTGTCCTCACATGAACACCTTGCTGCAGGGGTCCATAGGAACCCCCGCAGCCCCCACACATTAACCCCTTGCAGCGGGGGTCCCCGATCGGCACCGATCAGGCCCCCGCTGCATTTAAAACTTTTAAATTCCCCGCCGCGGCTCCTTAAAGGGACCGCGGCACACTATTACCCAATCCCGGCCGCGGCACTTAAAATTAACCCCCCTCTATGCTGGGGGTCCCCATCGGGACCCCCGAAGTGTCCCCACATAAACCCATTGCAGGGGGGGGCCCCGATCTGCATAGATCAGGCCCCCCGCTGCATTTAAAACTTTTAAATTCCCCGCCGCGGCTCCTTAAAGGGACCGCGGCACACTATTACCCAATCCCGGCCGCGGCACTTAAAATTAACCCCCCCTCTATGCTGGGGGTCCCCATCGGGACCCCCGAAGTGTCCCCATATAAACCCCCTGCTGCGGGGGGCCCCGATCGGCACCGATCGTGACCCTGCTGCAATTCAATTTTAAATTTCCCGCCTCGCGGGTCCTCAAAGGACCGTAAAGGTCCTGAAAGGACTCGCACTAAAAATATTAACCCCAGGCAACTATAATTACCCCATTAACTCATGGTGGTCAATACAGACCACCATAAGGCTCTAATTAACCCATTAACTCATGATGGTCAATCCAGACCACCATAAGGCCTAAATTAACCCATTAACTCATGGTGGTCAATACAGACCACCATAAGGCTCTAATTAACCCATTAACTCATGATGGTCAATCCAGACCACCATAAGGCCTAAATTAACCCATTAACTCATGGTGGTCAATACAGACCACCATAAGGCTCTAATTAACCCATTAACTCATGATGGTCAATCCAGACCACCATAAGGCCTAAATTAACCCATTAAGTAATGATGGTCAATCCAGACCACCATAAGGCCTAAATTAACCCATTAACTCATGGTGGTCAATACAGACCACCATAAGGCTCTAATTAACCCATTAACTCATGATGGTCAATCCAGACCACCATAAGGCCTAAATTAACCCATTAACTCATGGTGGTCAATACAGACCACCATAAGGCTCTAATTAACCCATTAACTCATGATGGTCAATCCAGACCACCATAAGGCCTAAATTAACCCATTAAGTAATGATGGTCAATCCAGACCACCATAAGGCCTAAATTAACCCATTAACTCATGGTGGTCAATACAGACCACCATAAGGCTCTAATTAACCCATTAAGTAATGATGGTCAATCCAGACCACCATAAGGCCTAAATTAACCCATTAACTCATGGTGGTCAATACAGACCAGCATAAGGCTCTATTTAACCCCATCAGTCCCATAAGGGTATATTATTACCATTATGGGCCTGTTACAACCTAACATTAACCACATAAGTGCCATGATGGTCCTCAAGGACCATCATGACACTAACTACAAACACTACACTATAACCCCCAATAAACCATTTAATCTAAACTAACCCCCCTCTACACTAATCTTTTAACACTTACACTACCTACCTACACTACCTACCCCCTAATAAACCTCCCCAACACTCTAATTAAAAAAAACAATAAACCTACAGCACAGAAAACAAAAAACCTACAGTACAAAAAACAAAAAAACCTACAGTACAGAAAAAAAAAAAAATTACAACCCCACCCCCCACTACAGAAAATAAAAAAATTACACACCTGAAAAGGAAAGACAGATAAACACAATACAATAATACATATAATACATTACATACATTACATACAATACATGACATTACATATAATATATTAAATATAATATATTACATATAATACATTACATACATTACATACAATACATGACATTACATATAATATATTAAATATAATATATTAAATATAATATATTACATATAATACATTACATACATTACATACAATACATGACATTACATATAATATATTAAATATAATATATTAAATATAATATATTACATATAATACATTACATACATTACATACAATACATGACATTACATATAATATATTAAATATAATATATTAAATATAATATATTACATATAATACATTACATACATTACATACAATACATGACATTACATATAATATATTAAATATAATATATTAAATATAATATATTACATATAATACATTACATACATTACATACAATACATGACATTACATATAATATATTAAATATAATATATTAAATATAATATATTACATATAATACATTACATACATTACATACAATACATGACATTACATATAATATATTACATATAGTCCTAATCAAATACCCCCTATCTATCTAACATACAATCTATTTAATTTAAAATAAATCCTAACTATATCAAATACATCCCCCTATCTATCTAATATACAAAAAATCCTAACTACATACACAGACCCTTATTCTAAACTAAAATAAAATAATTACAGTCCTAACTACATACACAGACCCTAATTCTAAGCTAAAATCAATAAATTAAGACCACTTACCTTTAAGATGTTGCTTCAGATCACTAACCTATGGGTCAAACAAAAAATAAAAATTAGTACAAAACATTAACATCAAATAAATAAACATTCTATACATTCTACATATTCAACTCACCTTTACAGCATGTCCAGTCACTGTTTATCTCTTCCGGCGCGGCCCTGTTAAAAAAAAAACACAATATATGAATACATGAATACAATATATAAACCATAAATAAAATACACAAATAAACATCTAAATATACATTTAACTTACCTCCCCGCGATGTCCCCGGCCTTCTCTCCTTCAGCCCCGGCTGGGCCGCGGAACCATCCGCGCTCTAAAAAAAAAAAAAAAAAAAACTAACGGAGGTCTGCACTGGCAGACCTCCCCGACGCTACTGAACCTCCCGGAGTCGTTTCCGGGAGGAAATTGGCATTGTCGGCTTGTGATTGGCTGAAAAAGCTGTCAGCCAATCAAAAGTCGTCAATGTAGGAGCCAATCAGGATGCGCAGATGTCTTCTACCAATCACTCCGTGGGGGTGTATCCCATAGTGATTGGCTGAAGGCATCTGAGCGTTGTGATTGGTTCCCATAAAGATAGACAAGTGTTTTAGCCAATCAGGGTGGGATATTGGGGTGTATCCCATCCTGATTGGCTCACACATTGACGACTTTTGATTGGCTGAAATTGATAGACAGCTTTTTCAGCCAATCACAAGCCGCCAATGCCAATTTCCTCCCGGAAACGACTCCGGGAGGTTCAGTAGCGTCGGGGAGGTCTGCCAGTGCAGACCTCCGTTAGTTTTTTTTTTTTTTTTTTTTAGAGCGCGGATGGTTCCGCGGCCCAGCCGGGGCTGAAGGAGAGAAGGCCGGGGACATCGCGGGGAGGTAAGTTAAATGTATATTTAGATGTTTATTTGTGTATTTTATTTATGGTTTATATATTGTATTCATGTATTCATATATTGTGTTTTTTTTTTAACAGGGCCGCGCCGGAAGAGATAAACAGTGACTGGACATGCTGTAAAGGTGAGTTGAATATGTAGAATGTATAGAATGTTTATTTATTTGATGTTAATGTTTTGTACTAATTTTTATTTTTTGTTTGACCCATAGGTTAGTGATCTGAAGCAACATCTTAAAGGTAAGTGGTCTTAATTTATTGATTTTAGCTTAGAATTAGGGTCTGTGTATGTAGTTAGGACTGTAATTATTTTATTTTAGTTTAGAATAAGGGTCTGTGTATGTAGTTAGGATTTTTTGTATATTAGATAGATAGGGGGATGTATTTGATATAGTTAGGATTTATTTTAAATTAAATAGATTGTATGTTAGATAGATAGGGGGTATTTGATTAGGACTATATGTAATATATTATATGTAATATATTATATTTAATATATTATATGTAATGTCATGTATTGTATGTAATGTATGTAATGTATTATATGTAATATATTATATTTAATATATTATATTTAATATATTATATGTAATGTCATGTATTGTATGTAATGTATGTAATGTATTATATGTAATATATTATATTTAATATATTATATTTAATATATTATATGTAATGTCATGTATTGTATGTAATGTATGTAATGTATTATATGTAATATATTATATTTAATATATTATATTTAATATATTATATGTAATGTCATGTATTGTATGTAATGTATGTAATGTATTATATGTAATATATTATATTTAATATATTATATTTAATATATTATATGTAATGTCATGTATTGTATGTAATGTATGTAATGTATTATATGTATGTATTGTATTGTGTTTATCTGTCTTTCCTTTTCAGGTGTGTAATTTTTTTATTTTCTGTAGTGGGGGGTGGGGTTGTAATGTATTTTTTTGTTTTCTGTAGTGGGGGGTGGGGTTGTAATTTTTTTTTGTTTTCTGTACTGTAGGTTTTTTTGTTTTTTGTACTGTAGGTTTTTTGTTTTTTGTAATTAGAGTGTTGGGGAGGTTTATTAGGGGGTAGGTAGTGTAGGTAGGTAGTGTAAGTGTTAATAGATTAGTGTAGAGGGGGGTTAGTTTAGATTAAATGGTTTATTGGGGGTTATAGTGTAGTGTTTGTAGTTAGTGTCATGATGGTCCTTGAGGACCATCATGGCACTTATGTGGTTAATGTTGGGTTGTAACAGGCCCATAATGGTAATAATATACCCTTATGGGACTGATGGGGTTAAATAGAGCCTTATGCTGGTCTGTATTGACCACCATGAGTTAATGGGTTAATTTAGGTCTTATGGTGGTCTGGATTGACCATCATGAGTTAATGGGTTAATTAGAGCCTTATGGTGGTCTGTATTGACCATCATGAGTTAATGGGTTAATTAGAGCCTTATGGTGGTCTGTATTGACCATCATGAGTTAATGGGTTAATTAGAGCCTTATGGTGGTCTGTATTGACCATCATGAGTTAATGGGTTAATTAGAGCCTTATGGTGGTCTGGATTGACCACCATGAGTTAATGGGTTAATTAGAGCCTTATGGTGGTCTGTATTGACCATCATGAGTTAATGGGTTAATTAGAGCCTTATGGTGGTCTGTATTGACCATCATGAGTTAATGGGTTAATTTAGGTCTTATGGTGGTCTGGATTGACCACCATGAGTTAATGGGTTAATTAGAGCCTTATGGTGGTCTGGATTGACCATCATGAGTTAATGGGTTAATTAGAGCCTTATGGTGGTCTGGATTGACCACCATGAGTTAATGGGTTAATTTAGGCCTTATGGTGGTCTGTATTGACCATCATGAGTTAATGGGGTAATTATAGTTGCCTGGGGTTATTATTTTTAGTGCGAGTCCTTTCAGGACCTTTACGGTCCTTTGAGGACCCGCGAGGCGGGAAATTTAAAATTGAATTGCAGCAGGGTCACGATCGGTGCCGATCGGGGCCCCCCGCTGCAGGGGGTTTATATGGGTACACTTCGGGGGTCCCGATGGGGACCCCCAGCATAGAGGGGGGTTAATTTTAAGTGCCGCGGCCGGGATTGGGTAATAGTGTGCCGCGGTCCCTTTAAGGAGCCGCGGCGGGGAATTTAAAAGTTTTAAATGCTGCGGGGGGCCTGATCTATGCAGATCGGGGACCCCCCCTGCAATGGGTTTATGTGGGGACACTTCGGGGGTCCCGATGGGGACCCCCAGCATAGAGGGGGGTTAATTTTAAGTGCCGCGGCCGGGATTGGGTGATAGTGTGCCGCGGTCCCTTTAAGGAGCCGCGGCGGGGAATTTAAAAGTTTTAAATGCTGCGGGGGGCCTGATCTATGCAGATCGGGGACCCCCCCTGCAATGGGTTTATGTGGGGACACTTCGGGGGTCCCGATGGGGACCCCCAGCATAGAGGGGGGTTAATTTTAAGTGCCGCGGCCGGGATTGGGTGATAGTGTGCCGCGGTCCCTTTAAGGAGCCGCGGCGGGGAATTTAAAAGTTTTAAATGCTGCGGGGGGCCTGATCTATGCAGATCGGGGACCCCCGCTGCAAGGGGTTAATGTGGGGGTGCTGCAGGGGTCCCGATAGAGACCCCTGCAGCATGGGGATGTGTATAGGGTGCAGGGGGGAGCCTCACACTGCTGTCTCGGGCTGTTCCGAGGCAGCACGTAGAGGCTTTCGGATCCCTTGCGTGGACTTTTTGTCCACGTAGGGATTCTTACGATATGCGAGACTCGTGCATAGATTTAAGGCTACGTAGCTCTCTCGGAGCCTATTCTCGGCCATTTTCTCGCAGTCATATCGTAAAGCAGGCTGCGAGAGATTCGGTTCTCGCAAACAGCAGGAAAACTGCCTTTTGCGAGCACCGAGAAAACTACGAGGGAGAATTTAATAGGGCCCTTAGGCCGCAGGAGAGTAATAAATGCTTTAGGGGATGCCAGGATGTGGGGGATCATATTCATGTGTGGTGGTCCTGTCCACATGCCCAGAATCTCTGGGAACAATTGACCCGATTAGCCTCCACAATTTTTCATAAAGAAGTATTTCCTTTGATAGAATCCTGTTTACTGGGGGTTCATATTAAAAACCTGTTGCATACCCAGAACAAGTTGTTTCAATTAATGGTGTTAGCTTCAAAGATTCAAATAGCCAGTAGATGGAAGGACATGAATCTAAACTTTCAAGAGGTGACTAGGAAGATCAACTACTTACTTATTAACGAGAGACTAACCCATATTGTTTTAGATAGGATGCCCCAATTCCAGATAGTTTGGGACCCTTGGATAACATCCTCCTTTAGCGTGCCCCTAGTATAATGTCTGTAATTGTCTGAAGCGATTATGAGGAAAAGACTGGAGTGGGGGAGCTCTGGAGACCTTTCAGTGGTACTAGATGGCAAGGAGGATCTGAGGTAAGATGGATAAACCAGCCGGGATTGCTCCGCGGTTGCCTAGAGGTGCCAAGGATTATTTATTATGTTATAGTACACAATAGTTTGGTAAAGATAGATAGGTAATAACTTTTATATGGTATGCTCTTATCATCTGTGTACTCTTGAATTTAATTGGCTTATTATGCCTGGTATTTTCTTTATGGTTGGAAAAATCAGTTTAGACACTAGAAAACATTTTCACTAAAAATTAAAAAACAAGAAGGTTTAGTCAGTTAACTGTTGCAAAATGATAATTTTGTGATTATATGACTTGATAAAACTGACATTTATGACTGTTAAGAATGTTTTATTTATGTATGGAATTTGTATACCTTCTAATAAAAGAATATTAATTCAAAAAAAATGACGGGGCAATGAAATTTGAAGCCATGGCAATGATGTTTGTCACACAATGTAAAGCTTTTGCTCCTCTGACAATCTTTGGCGCTCAATGCGAGTCCTCTCGTGTACTTCAATTTTCCTGCTTTGCAACCATCACCATCGCGAAGCCAGATATATAAGTACAGTGTAAAATATAAAATGTATTTAGTACAGTGAGTTAATAAATTAATATGAATTAATAAATTGATATTTTTTATCTATAGTCTATGTCTTAGGTGCCTCGCGAGCATTTTCCGTTGTTCCTAATAGTGTGTTTTTGGATTGCGTACGTCTGTGACAAAGTCGTATGTCCCTGGCTGTGTTTTGCGCGCTTCAGGTTTGTGTAGCCTCGTTTTAATTTTTTTCAAACGCCATTTTTTTTCAAACTCACCAAGTTTGGCTAAAATTTGCATGCAACCTCACTCTCAGACGTCCTGGCTGTCCCCCCGTGTTGTGTGTGAGTGTTTTTTTATTTTTTATTGTGTTTTTGGATATGCGCATTTCGGCCGTTAACGGCCTATTTTTGCAAGCTCGGATTTTGTTGGCTAAGGGATTACGCGGTAGTCCCGAGTTCTTCAACAGCTTGCAGCCTAATACAATCCTGCATTTCCTTCCTAACTGCTTGGAATCCCGCCTGTTTCAATGCCTCAACTGCTCGCCTCGCAGGGCGCCTCCGTGTTACAGAATATCAATCTCGGGAATCAAGGATTTAATACATATCAGGCCACCCCCATTGACTAGAACAGTATCGTCATTCATTTTTATTGTTTTGCACATTGCCGGATTGCAAGTCAGATCGCATATCGGACCTCTAAACCTGATGACTGTCTCATTTACTGTTTCTAAATCAGTAGATATGGCTTTGCTTAATTGATCATCGATCATTGATCATGCTCTGAAATGCTACTTACGGGTGTATGGTTTACGGTTTAGGCTTCGACCGGTAGCTGAGGGCTTGTTCAATTGAATCACTCTGTAACTGTTGCAAATTTCAAGCAGACTTACGGCCGCGATGAAGGCAACTGCGAGCTTGCAATCAAATGAGGCTCAATGTATCAGACTACAGAATCCTTACCATGTAATAAACTCCATTGAGGTTGGAGTAGAAGCATTGATGATACCACCAGCCCCCGTGAGAGATCTCAGCACATATATTGTCAGATTCAGGAGTGCTGAAGCTCATTTTATTGTGGTACCAGGCAAATGAATCTTCTGCAGTGCCACTGAATCCATCCACATGCAGGCGGTAGTGGTTTGCTTCATCTTCAATACTACAATCAGAAAATTTGGGAATAAGATTGAAACACCATTTCAAATATCAGACTTCTGACAATAGTCTACAAATTGCCCAGACATAAAATGACTGTCAATATATCGATTTATTAATGATTTACTTTTTGTAAAGTAAAAAAATATTGGCCAAGATGTAAACATTTTAATGAGCAAAAGTGTTGGCATGCTATTTGTGTTCAATGTCAGGTCTATATGGTCTTTTATATAAGGTTATGCTAGTCTGTGAGGGTACCTTGTCACAATGGCACTTTACATCCTTTATTATACTATTTAAGTTATCAACATGACATACTGCCTCAGTTAAACAATATTTAGCATACGAGATCTTCACCACATATGGGTGCATTACATGGTTGTTCTTTGATAAATGGCACCTCGGGCAAAAATGACTGATTCATATCCCTTAGCACTGATACTTGTGTAACAAGAGCTGAGAAGTCAACTTCCATTTGGTGCCCAGTGCAGGCCAAATATATTTAAAGTACATATTTAATTGTGCGTGATCAAGTTAGGTCTTCCCTGAGACTCATTACTTATCACCTGACTAAGTTGTCCTATGCATGCAAACTGTTGGCAAATAATATGGTTATTTTGCTATTTTCTCTTGTACTTCTTGGGCTATGAGTCAGCTACTGTCTGCCAGTATTTCATGGAACCTCTCATTTATGTTGGTAGTTTGACAAATAAAAATATAACCCTGACTGACTCTTACATCCTGCCCCAACCTTGTTAATCTATTGTATGCCACCATTTTTTTTTTAATTGGTTCTTCATATATTTGCACAACCACATACAGTCATGTTTCAGGATGATCATTATTACACCTTTCACGCTTCTTAGTTTGGTAAAATATTATATTACTACAAGTTATCTTATTATCTTATCAATATAGGCAAAACATGGTCCACAGGTAACCAAAAGAATTTGAGAGCTATCCCTGGTTTTACACCTACTCCATTAATATTTATATATTTGAGCTAACAATATTGGAATCATTCTTTATTATTTAAAGAATTCTTGCATTAATATGGTGTTATATATAAGCAACAAATCTAAACCCCCAAAATACTTGAAAAAAATATTTGAAAGTATTTATTTCACTTTCAAGTTATTTTAAGTTTATACTATTTATTACCTGAAGCTCCTATAAAACGCATACTTATGGTTGTCATTCCAATCCTCTAAGTCAATGCGCAGTGAGTATTCCCCTCGACTTGTGACTCTATGGATGTTCTCATTCCCCAGCCAGAACTCACTGTTTAAGCTACCAAACCCTTCCTTATACTCTCTCCATGTCCTTTTGAAATTGACAGATCCATCTTCTCGACGTTGTATTACTGTCCAACCTCCACCTGTGAAATAGAAAAAAAAATTAAGAAAATGAAGAGTAATTATAACTATTTAATCCAGCCCTACCAGTCTACATAACACTAGAACAATGCAAAGAAGAAAGGTAGATTCAATGGATAATCATTCATTGGATACTTCCATCATTTCTTATCCTCTTATTGTATAGAGTGGTCTTGTATAAATTATATCTAAGTAGAGCAGCATTGGGTAATTCTATCATACCCAAAGCATTTAAAGAATATAGAAAACATTAAAGGCTCCATTCAATTCGAGCATCGCATCTCGATCGCAGACACCCGAATGTCTGCGAGTGAGTTGCGAGCTCCAGTTCCCCTCCGTTTGCGAGGCTATTCGATTGTTCAAGCTCGCAAGTTGCGGGCTTGAAGCTTAAACCGTAAACCATGCACTTTTTTGGAGCAGATGAGGGCGGGAACATGATCAAATAAGCAAGCCCGTAACCTACATGTTGAAAAAATCCAATAGGAAATGAGACTGTCTGAATTATGACAGAAAAACATGGAGGTTACCTGTCATTCAATTAGATTTGGGGGTCAGATATGCAATCAGACTTGCAAAACATGGAAAATACAGAATTATGAAAATGAATGCCAGTATTGTTCAAGTCCATATGGGTGGCCTGATATGTATCAACTCATTGATACCAAGATCGTTTTAACCCTGAAATGGCAAATACAATTTTAATGTATTTCCTGCCTATTTATGAGATTGAGCCTGTTGTACAATTAACTCTAATGTCTATCATCGCTTTCCCCGTTATTTACAGTGCAGTATTGATCTTTTATTTGTTTTTACAGTGCTACGAGTAGGGGTTTAACCCCTTAGCGGGTCCTCTCTAGCACATGTAGGATTTCCTATTCCATTTGCGGCTTACGAGTGTGGATACGTTTGCGAGCTTGGGGAAATTTAGCAATTGAATAGCGATTTGCGATTTTAGCCTTGCGAAAGTGAAAGATGAAAGGCTTCTGAAAGCTGTAAGTTACGAGTTTGACGGACGCAATTTTTTCAAGCCCTTAATTCGTAACACTATAGGAGCCCGCAAAAAGATGCCAATTGAATAGCAAAGTAGCTTGTGACCTCACTACCGGATCTCAAATTTGCACAATTGAATGGGGCTCTATGTTGAATTTATTTCAAAACAGCCACTTTTGAGCTTTCGTGAATTTAATTAGTAAGAATGTTATAAACAAGTTTTTAATTTATTCTGATTAAAAGAAGTTGAGCTTTGGTTAGAAAACGTACACAGAATGTTGTTTTCCCACCATCATTAGGCTCCTCCTATCTTTTTCAGGCTATAGCAGGAAGTACAGAACATTTCCCAAGGTTGTGCTAGTAAAGCTGTACAGTAAATAGGTAGCTGCTGGGTAATCAACTTTAGACTGTGCCACAGACTAAAAAAAATGGGTGGAGCTCTATAATGACGAAATACAGCTTCAATTTCCTAAGCACAGAAGATTTTAGTTATTTATACAGGTTTTTACTAAAGTTATGAGTTCCACCATTACATTGACCATTTTAGGAGCATTGTAAATTATAGCACATGGATATTTCCCATAATTAGAATATTAAGCCATAATCTAACATATCATGCTTCACAGAAACAAGCTATAGCACACAAATAATGATATTTACTAATAATGGTTACGCCAATGTATGATCTAATTGGTCTTTACATGAACAAAATTTGTTGAGTCGTTTAATGTTTTCCCATCTCCTACGTATTATCATCCAAAAGTCTCTGTTTTGTTTTAATAAATAAGTGGTCCAAAATATATGTTAAAGTGACACAGGTTTGACTAGTTTCTCCTTCTCTGTCCTGTAACAACATTATGATTTTATCCCCATACTTTTATAAATTATACATTTTAATAAGGAAACCCAAATAACAGGATCACCATGACTGCTTGTTAAAAAATAATAGGACACGAGAGTTGGTCAAATGTGTACAGTCTTGAAAGTTTTTTTCAAATGATTATTACAGCATGTAACTAAGACAAAGCCCTCATTAACTGATTTATTGTTTTTTTCCTTATGAAGGTTTAATACAAATGAATTATACATATTGTTTTCGGTTGTAGTATGTGTCAGGATTATTAAAATAAATACATTAATATCATACTTATTAATTCGGGACCCATAGTATTGGCATCAAATAAAAATGATGAAAAAGATCATATGGTTGATGCACTAAATGAGAATTCTAACATCAAACAGTTTGGTTAGAAAACTAAGCTCAAGCTTAAATATCATTATTAGTTGTCTTAAAATTGGGTTGAAGAGTCTGGAAGATTTTACTAGATTTCAGTGTACCTGTGAGTAGAATGTGTTCTATTTATTCTTCGAGTTACCTTCAGTTTCCATGTCACAAAGCACATCAGTAGGAGATCCTTCAGGAGGCGGCAGAATAGAGTAGACTCCTGACCGGTGGTTTCCATTGTAGTAAAGGTTTGAGCAATCAATAGAGCAGCTTCTGGTGTGCTTTTTATCTAGAAAAAATGTGTATTAACATATTGTGATTATCAGTCATACCACTGAATGTAGAGAAGGGGGACCAGTGTAAAGATGGAGGATAGCCAAGGAAAAAATAGTTTAGTAAAACAAACTTTTATATGATTGGTTCAGTTTGTGGCATTGTTATTTAACCATGGAAAAAGTCCTATTGCTAGTCCTTTAATGGAAACAAATGTCCTGGAAGGATTCATAATACATTGGTTGAAATTGGGAGGGAGATTAAATCTTATTGTATTATCAACAAAGGCTCTGGACTTCTGCCTGTTTCCTCCTCCCCCACACCTGCCTCTACTGATAACTACAAATGCATGCCCATCATTCAGCTCTCAGAGTGTGATGTAACAAACACAAAATGGATTCTTGCACTCATAAAATAACAAAAAAATCAGATTTTCCCCAAAATGTTTTATGTCCACAGCTTACATTGCTGGTAATATTGTTAGATACATGACATTTTTTTTTCTCGAACTCTTGGAGTATATATACAAGAATAAAAGGAGTAACACATTGAAAGCTCTATTATACTACAGTAATTTATCATTCACTGAAAAAAAAGATTGGGCAGTTTAACACTTAACATTATATAAAAATATATTACAAAATGTATTTAAAATAAAGACATAAAATACTGAAGGGCTTTGGAAATCATGTTCAGGTAAAGAATCATCTAATCACTCAGGATATGAGTTGTGGTTAGATGGGTGGCCAATGATGTATTTCTTACTCAATAAGAGCTTACTTGTGGAACAGTTTCACAAGAAATTCAAAACATGTAAATTAATTTATTGTTTTATATACTAATAAAAAAATGCTTTGCCATCTAGTATTAGAAATGATTCATACCTGTTCGGTGCTGATCTTGCTGGGCTCTCAATTCGGCAGGAACCAAACAAGACAAGTTATGACCAGCCACATCCGCCATTAGAGACAAATTATGAATTTGGGCTTGAATATCATAAATATAAGCTGTGTGCATGTGCTGTAGGGAGCTGCTCTCACTGGCCCAGGTCTCCAGGATATGTAATCTGTGCTCCACTGTAGAGTTGTTTTCATCTTCCGATTTCGCCGGCTAGAAAAGGGAGAATATTGTATTACATTATGCTATTAATAATACCAATAACCAAGTATAATATTAATGCAATCAGAATTGGTTGCTTGCTGCATTCCCTTATAGAGAAGTAATAGTTGTTTTTGTCACAAAAGTCCAAAACTTTTTGTCACGCATAGTACTCAGTTTCATAAATATCTCACAAACAATAAAAAAAAAGGAATAACACTGAAACTTAAAATCACAAAAGCAACACACAAGAGTTTGACCATCCCAATTAATACATTTTATTAGTAATAGATTTTAGCAGTATTGATAGCCCAAACCAAACTATGGAGCTTGTTCTTCGTTTGGAAAATAATTTTTTTATATACTGGAGAAATATACTGAAGAGTCAAATCGGGAATATTCAAATGTATCATCATATGTTTAATTTACTATTAATGGATTGTTATAACATTATACAGAAAGAGCTATATACAGGGTAAGAGTAATATAACATTATGATTTTAGGTGAACAGGTTATTCAAATTAGAATGAATTAGCCAAAGGGATAAAATAATGGGTTAATAGAAAGACAATCTTGCCAAACAGTGCTATTTCTCATAATTTATATCAAATGTAGGCTCCAATCCAGCACCCCCTGCCCCTTCCTGACTCATGGCTGAAGATTTTGCTTAGCTGATTTTGGCACTCCCCTCAATCCCGCAAGCAACCCGGTTATTTGGGACTCTAATACATTGTATTGCTAATATCCAAGGTTATTAAAATGGACATGAGACTTTTTATGTGTAGTGTAGTATGGGACACAATAATTAATGTTGGGGTTGCTATATGGTGTTCTGTGCACTGTAGTCGAGTTAGGTTACCTGTTAACTGACAGTGAGATACACTTTCTGCCTTGTTTGCTAGTGTGACAACAAAGAGTTAACAGGATTTTGAATGTGCGTATGGCCCCCAGATGAAACCAGGGCTATTATTGTGACCCATACTACATTTCACACAAAAACAATACTTCACATTCTCCATTTTAATTGCCTTTGATATTAGCAATCACCCAAGCTGGTATTACAAATAACATAGTCCATGATTCAGGTACCAGGCTCCACTCAAGGCCCACACAGTCCATAGTCCCCAAAAGTCCAGTTGAGCCCTCCTGGACATCACACTCTCTACTCCCACTGGCTTCTAAACTGCTTGGACGTGTGGTTTACAATCCCCTTACCCAATTTTTTTACTCCAGCTCCCTTCTTGACACCTTCCAATCTGGCTTCCAGCCCCAACACTCCAGAGAGAAAGCTCTCACAAAGGTCACTAATGACTTGCTTACCACCAAGTCAAAGGGTAATTTCTCAATTCTAATTCTACTGGATCTCTCTGCTGCCTTTGACACAGTTGACCACCCTCTTCTCATCTAAACTCTCCACTCTCTTGGCATCCGTGACACTGCTCTCTCATTGTTCACATCTTATTTCGAAAATTGAAAATTTAGTGTCTCCTTCTCTGGCTCCTCTTCTTCTCCTTGCCCTTCTTCATATACCCCAAAGCTTAGTCATAATAAAATCTTCTGGATTTCAGTATCATCTATTTGCAGATGACACCCAAATCTACCTTTCAGCACCAGAACCAAGCTCAAGTTGCCAACTGCCTCTCTAGCATATCCTCCTGGATGTCTGCTCATCAACTTAAAATATCAAAGACTGAGATCCTAATCTTCCCACCCTCTTCCACAACATCCACTCCTCAAATATCTCTCAATGTTGACAATGCCATCATCACTCTCACCTCCCAGGTCTGTCTTGGGGTTCTACTGGACCCTGCCTTCACTTTCATTCCCACATACAAAAAATAACAAAAGGTTGTAATTTTTACCTTAATAACCTTTATTTGTAACACAAGAACGTATTCCATTGCGATAAACAGGGTAGATACAAGTCAAATTTTTTAACATATTATAAAAGAATTGATGAGCCTGTTATTGAGTTTAAAATCAAGCATTTGTTGTTGTCGTTTAGTCGTTCAGTCGGGTCCGATTCTTCGTGACTCTATGGACCACAGCACGCCAGATGCATCTCTCAGTCACTGTCCCTCTGAGCTCCATCAAGTTCATGTTCATTGCTTCAGTGACCTCATCTATCCATCTCCGCCTCTGTTGTCCCCCTCAATATTTTCTAGGGAATCCTGATGTCTCATGATATGGCCAAAATATTTGATCTTCAGCCTCATGATCATACCTTCCAGTGAACAGTTTGTCTTGATTTCTGGCAGTATTGATTTATTGGATCTTCTTGCAGTCCAAGGGATGCTAAGAAGTCTTCTCCAACACCACAATTCAAAGATGTCAATTCTACGGCGCTCAGACTTCTTTATGGTCTAGCTCTCACATCCGTATGTTACTATTGGGAATACCAAAGTTCAAGCATACAAAGTGCTTTCTCTAAAGCACCCAATAAGATTGAAAAGTTATTGTCTAGAGGGTATTGGTGTGCTATAGAAAGGTGAGGTACAATATAAAACATCTCCAAAATCTTCCATAAGAAACAGCTAAAATTCTGATTCACTCTCTCATTATATCTCGCATCAACTGCTGCAACTTTCTCATGGCTGGCTTCCCTGTCACTCGTCTGAACCCACTCAAATCCATATTGAACGCATCCACTAGCCTTATTTACAATCCTCTGCAGCTCCTCTCTGACAGTCACTCCACTGGCTTTCCACAACCACCAGAATAAGATTTAAAATCATGACCCTAATGTATAAATCTCTGAGCAATAATGCACCCTCTCATGTCTCTGCTTTCATCTCTAAATATTCTCCCAATCTCCCCCTTCCCTTGCTAATGACCTTCTTCTATCTACCTCTCTTATCACCTTCTATCACTCCCACCTTCAAGACTTTTCACATGCTTCCCCCTTTTTTCTGTACCCGCTTGCCTCAGTCACCTAGACTATGCTCCTGCTTTAAAACCTTTATAACCTCTCCAAAAATACTTCTGTTTAAAGAAGCTTATCACCTCCAGCCTTAATATGGACAATGCATCTATCACACCTGTACCTCACCCAAGCCCTTTAGCAGTGACGGAGCTAGAGAATGGAGAGCCCGGTGCAAGAAAAAGATTTGGGCCCCCCTCCCATGCTAACTCATTCTATATATATATATATATATATATATATATATATATATATATATATACTTATATGTATATATATATATATATATATATATATATATATATATATAGACACACATACACAGATAGATATAAACATATATTTAATATACATATATGTAATGTATATAAAGTATACACATAAATAATATATAATATTCTCTCACTCTTTATTTACAGTGCCTTGCAAAAGTATTCACCCCTTGGCATTTTTTGTGTTTTGTTGCCTCACAACCTGGAATTAACATGGATTGTTTGAGGATTTGCATCATTTAATTTACAGAACATGCCCACAACTTTGAAGATTATTTTTTTTTATTATTGTGAAGCAAATAACAAATAGGACAAAATAACAGAAAAAGTCAATGTGCATAACTATTCACCCCCCTAAAGTCAATACTTTGTAGAGCCACCTTTTGCGGCAATCACAGCCCCAAGTCGCTTTGGATAAGTCAGATCATGTGACACAGATTGCACACAGGTGGACATCATTTCACTAATTATGTGACTTCTGAAGGTAATTGGTTGCACCAGAGCTTTTTATGGGCTTCATAACAAAGGGGGTGAATACATACGCACATGCCAATTTTCTGTTTTCTATTTCTAAAAAATAGTTTTATGTATATGTTTTTCTAATTTCACTTTACCAACTTAGACTATTGTGTTCTGATCCATCACATAAAATTCGGATTAACAAAACATTCAACTTAAGGCTGTAATAATAAATAAAAATAAATTAATAAATAAATAAAATAGGTAAAAAGTCAATAGGGGTGAATGCTTTTGCAAGGCACTGTATACCTAATATTATATTATATCTAACAGCCCCTGGGGGAATTGCCAGCTAGGACCCCTTTCCCCATGGCCCCTTCTGCCCATTCCCACCACACATACCTCCCCCACTATCACCACACATACCTCCCCTACTACCACCACACATAACTCCCCCACCACCAAAAACACTTTTCCCCCCAAACAACTCCACTGAGAATCACCAGCTTTAGCCTTCGTTCCCTGCCAGGGAGTCTTCACTATGCTGAGGAAGTGACGCAATTCGGGATTCCCATCCAGTACGCACAGGCAGGGCAGGAAGTGCTGGAGCTGGTGAGTCTCAGGAGATGCTCAGGGAATGCTCTGGGGGGCACGAAAGGTGAGGGTCATGGAGGCCAGGAGGGTGGAGGGGGCATGAAACAAAAACAACATGTTTAACAGCCCCGGGGGCCCCCTGGGCACAGGGCCACGGTGCATTGCACCGGATGCACTGGCAGTAGTTACGCCCCAGCCTTTTAGACTGTAAGTCAGAGAATTTTCAATTGTGTGTTGGTGCTTTGGGGAATGCACTGTGTATGTTTGATTTTAAGTTCAAAACATGGACTTCCATTCTTTAGCAATGGGTTAAAACAGTTTTGGATTTGTGCTTAACCCCTGTATAGGCAAAGGAAAATAAAATTAATTGTGGTACAAAAATAGAAGACTGAAGCCTAAACTTGGAGTGAACAAATATTATCTGGATCAAAAATAAAATTTAGAGAAATAGCATCGAATATCTAGATTTGTATTTGTCCAGCTAAGAAGATTAGTATTTCCTTCTCCTATTACTTAGCATTACAGACCTAAATTTACACTGAGAAATTACATCCAAGTGCAACAAATGTCCATAATATCCATAAAGTTCAGAATGCCAATTCCATAATTATTTTCAAAATCCCTATCACATGCCTCCAGTAACCATATCCAATATCTGTGATATTTACTGCAAAGTTTTTCCGAGTCCCCCAGATGGTAAAAAAAACCTATGGGGTATTTTCAATCCCACGTAAAGGCACAAAAAATGTATCTGAGAGGCCTACATGCTTCAAATCCATTGCTATGACCAACACCTTAATTGTGTAAGATTTGAGGCATGATTGCAGAAATCTGATACATTTAGGGATTAATACCACTAGCCCCTGTCAGCCCAGAGATCCCCGGTATACCATTCATACATGCTAGCCCCTAAGAGCAAGGGTATCCCCTAGATCTTTCATCAATAGCCACTACCCTCTATGAACCCGGGGATACCCCAACTAAATTACAACCATGGGCATCCTTATGAACCTCCATTGCGCTAAATATTAACCATTTTCCATGAAATCCCTATGGAGCCCCATGGTAATTTAAAGTATAACCATGAGGGTCCCTAAGGTCCCCCATGGCACCTCCATACCATGGGGCCCTTATTGACCCTTGTGTCACCTAATATTAACCCCTGTACCATGGGAATCACAATGGATCCCCATGGTATACTAAACTATAACCACAGGGCCCTCATGGACCCCCATGGCAACATTAACCATTATAACATAGGGGTCCTCAAGGACGCTCATGGCAACCTTCCTACAAACCCTTACCCCCTCCCTTCGAAGGCCATAAGGACCCCTATAGTCCCTAACAGTAAATACAGAAAATGAAAAAATACTACAAAAAATAAAAAAAAATAAAAAAACTGCTGCTCTATAAAAAAGGGTGAGCTCCTCCTCTGAGGACCTCCCGCGCCAACTAATGCCTTTTGAGCATACCTTCGCTTTATATACTAATGTTGCACATTCCATTTCTCTGATACATGTTTTAATCATATATCAGCCAATCAGAATTGAGTTATTGAATTACTCCTGCCCCATATCTTATTGGTAAAAATGTCTAATCAAAATTCACAGATTTTTATAGCTTAGTATAGGGTTAATATTAAGTGCCATGGGGGTCTATATGGTTATTAGTTAGATTACCATAGCGGTCCTTAAGGATCCCCATGGCACCATGGCCCCCATGGTTATACTTTAGTTGGGAGATTCCCTGGCACATAGGGCTCTTCTTTTAATTCGACCCTTGAGTGTGATGCAACGATTCAAAGGATTTTTGCCTGTCTCGAACCCCTGCTCATGCCCACAACCCATGTCTAATTAAAACTTACACTGACCTTCTGTACTCAACTCTGATCACTCTGCAGCCTCCTAACGTAACCTCAAATTTGTTGAAATATTCCCACCTGCCTACCACACTTATATATTATGTGTGGGTTGGTCTATTCGTTCTACCCTCACCCCCTAGGTTCGTCTCAAGCACAAGCATATGTATTCATAGTTATCAAATATTTTATCAATAAATCAAAGAAATGGTTGTAAATCCTGTGGTAGAATTACCAACTTTAATTCTATTAATGGGAATGTTCAAGTCAGAAACAAATCCCTCTCTTGCTCTGACTGCAACATCCTATTCTGTTAGATACACGTTAGCTGACTATAGTCTGACCCCAGTGAATGTGAACCTTTGTAAATCAGTCCTGCTACTTTGTCTTGAGCAGCGTGCACTTCATGTGAATGATTGAAACTGAACAAGAAATCTCAGCGTCTCCATATAAAGGGTACAGCTTTTTCATTAACATTAGTAATTGGTTTGAAAGCTTCGTAATAGAGAAGAGAATTCCACTTCACTTAAACACCAATAATGTTGATTTCTCTACATTTTCCCTTTAATGGTATTTTTTTTTAAACGATTGTTTTGTCTTATACGCCTACATATGAATAGAACATTCACAAATATGTCATAAAGAGGCAAGAAGTCAAGGTTTTATGCAGTTGAGCGGCTCGTCTAGTGCTGTGGTATGACGAAGATACCAGGACAATAGATTTTACAGTCATAATAGTGTGCATGTTCTATATGAAAGATCAGCGTATAACAATGACAAGTGATTTAAGATATGACTTTCAGAAACTAAGTAAGTTTAAACTAGTTTTCCTTTTGAGTTTTGTAAATATTTCAATAGATACACATTCTATTCTATGATTACTTAGAGGGATATGTAAGTTTGCTGAATTATAAATGCATCTGATCTGAAGATAATTAGTAGTGTATGCCAACATTTTTTGCATGAAAAAATAAACATTTAAACACTTACATTGAAGTCAGCAAAATGTCTCAGAATTTCTGACAGTTGGAAATCAGGGTTAACAACCTCCAAACCCAGGCTAAATTAGCATCACATTTGTTTTGGCCAATCAGTTAGCTGGAACTTTTGAATTAACTCTGGGGTTTCTGTTTATGCTACAAAGCAGCCTGGGATTTGTAGTGTATCACTGATATGTGCTATGTATTGCTGCTGAGATACAGACAGGAAGCTGCAAGGAGATTGGCTGAGCAAGCAACAGCAGGTAAATAGTGGGTTAATATTGTTCCCCGATGCTGCATGCTGATTGGGAGTGATCACATGCCTGTGTATACACCCCTGGAGGTGTCAACAAATCATAAGAGCGATTTTTAGATATTAATAAAATTAAAATGTTTTATGAGATGTGCTGCTTACATATAGGCTGCAGTCAATCACATATATAGTTGTGAGCATGCAAGTTGTTGCTAATGCTTGTGGGCTCGCGCAGCGAGCGCGACCCTTGCGTAGCGAGGGCTGCGGGCGAGGGCCTCAGTTGCTGGTATGGAGCGCCGAAGGCACTCCTTGCCAGCAACTGCGACCCTCGCAAACTTTACGTCGCAACGCAAACAACACGACAGACCAACTACGACCCTCGCAAACAACATATGAGACACGTTAACACACATTACGACCTCGCAACACTCAGACGCAACTCGCGAACATTACAAAATTCAAAACACAATAAATACACACAGCACATACATAAAAAAAAACTTACCTACAGCAAGAGGGAGCATCCAGGACCTCAAAAAGACACTTAGACCTTCATTTCACTCAAAATAAAAGAGATTAGACCCTAAAAAATTTGCTAAGCAACAGAAAAAATGGCCGCAGAACAAAACGAAAACGAGGCTACAACTGCAAACACCATACGAGACACGTTAGCACACATTACGACCTCGCAAAAATCGTCCGCAACCCGCGAACATAATTTTTTTTAAAACACAATAAATACACACAACACATACATAAAAAGCTTACCTACAGCAAGAGGACCATCCAGGACCTCAAAAAAAGACACTTACACCTTCATTTAACTCAAAATAAAAGAGTTTAGACACTAAAAAATTCTCTAAGCGAGAGAAAAAATGGCCGCCGAACAAAACGAAAATGAGGCTACAGCACTCTAAACACGCAAAACACCACAACACACTCGCAAAACACCACAAAAGACCTACGGATATTCCCCTAAGACGCATACCACACATTAACCGTCATTTTACGCCAATGCGGAAGTACACGACTACGCTAACGCACAGTTTTACACTGCACACATTCATCACGCTTACACAGCAACTCCACACCACTAATGCTGCAGCAACATCAAAACAGATTGCCAACTCTTCAGCACAATGCTTCAAAATAGGTAAAGTATATTCATTTATTAATGTATTATATATTTCATTATTACACACCAAACCGCATTAGCTACCTTACAATTTCATTGCCGTAATTTTTTGACGGGCCAATTCGCTAGTATATATATATAAAGGCAATGTAGTATCACATTTTCGATTATGCATATTTTCAACATTATGAAAGTTGTTTATGTAAAAAACTAAGAGAAAAGCTGATAGAAATAGATTCAGAGCAAACTGTGGTTAGGAAACTAAACATTATTGGAGAAACCGTCAGCAATCTTGAGGACTAATCCAAGAGTAATACCTAGCACCCATAGTGTCCTTTAACCCAATCCCATAGCCTGCCTTTTCACTAAATATATTAAATGAGTAACATTTTTTTTGCCCCCCCAGGCCCACCACACGTGACTTAATTTTGATATTCTCTGTCCAGGCAAAAAGACGCACCA
Organism: Discoglossus pictus; assembly: GCA_027410445.1. NCBI lineage: Eukaryota > Metazoa > Chordata > Amphibia > Anura > Alytidae > Discoglossus > Discoglossus pictus. The sequence continues at coordinate 433,572,588 of CM050165.1, read as the reverse complement.
GTGGGGGAAGCATACCTTTAGATTGTAAGTCTGAGAGTTTTCATTCCTGCACAGTGCTTTGGGAAAAGCTCTATGGACACTGGATTCTAACCATAAAGACAGGGCACTCCATCTTTGTAATGTGTTAATATTGTTTTGCCTTGATCACAACTTATTTATAGCGCAAGTTACAAATAAACTACAGGGAGTGCAGAATTATTAGGCAAGTTGTATTTTTGAGGATTAATTGTATTATTGAACAACAACCATGTTCTCAATGAACCCAAAAAACTCATTAATATCAAAGCTGAATATTTTTGGAAGTAGTTTTTAGTTTGTTTTTAGTTTTAGCTATTTTAGGGGGATATCTGTGTGTGCAGGTGACTATTACTGTGCATAATTATTAGGCAACTTAACAAAAAACAAATATATACCCATTTCAATTATTTATTTTTACCAGTGAAACCAATATAACATCTCGACATTCACAAATATACATTTCTGACATTCAAAAACAAAACAAAAACAAATCAGTGACCAATATAGCCACCTTTCTTTGCAAGAACACTCAAAAGCCTGCCATCCATGGATTCTGTCAGTGTTTTGATCTGTTCACCATCAACATTGCGTGCAGCAGCAACCACAGCCTCCCAGACACTGCTCAGAGAGGTGTACTGTTTTCCCTCCTTGTAAATCTCACATTTGATGATGGACCACAGGTTCTCAATGGGGTTCAGATCAGGTGAACAAGGAGGCCATGTCATTAGATTTTCTTCTTTTATACCCTTTCTTGCCAGCCACGCTGTGGAGTACTTGGACGCGTGTGATGGAGCATTGTCCTGCATGAAAATCATGTTTTTTCTTGAAGGATGCAGACTTCTTCCTGTACCACTGCTTGAAGGAGGTGTCTTCCAGGAACTGGCAGTAGGACTGGGAGTTGAGCTTGACTCCATCCTCAACCCGAAAAGGCCCCACAAGCTCATCTTTGATGATACCAGCCCAAACCAGTACTCCACCTCCACCTTGCTGGCGTCTGAGTCGGACTGGAGCTCTCTGCCCTATACCAATCCAGCCACGGGCCCATCCATCTGGCCCATCAAGACTCACTCTCATTTCATCAGTCCATAAAACCTTAGAAAAATCAGTCTTGAGATATTTCTTGGCCCAGTCTTGACGTTTCAGCTTGTGTGTCTTGTTCAGTGGTGGTCGTCTTTCAGCCTTTCTTACCTTGGCCATGTCTCTGAGTATTGCACACCTTGTGCTTTTGGGCACTCCAGTGATGTTGCAGCTCAGAAATATGGCCAAACTGGTGGCAAGTGGCATCGTGGCAGCTGCACGCTTGACTTTTCTCAGTTCATGGGCAGTTATTTTGCACCTTGGTTTTTCCACACGCTTCTTGCGACCCTGTTGACTATTTTGAATGAAACGCTTGATTGTTCGATGATCACCCTTCAGAAGCTTTGCAATTTTAAGAGTGCTGCATCCCTCTGCAAGATATCTCACTATTTTTGACTTTTCTGAGCCTGTCAAGTCCTTCTTTTGACCCATTTTGCCAAAGGAAAGGAAGTTGCCTAATAATTATGCACACCTGATATAGGGTGTTGATGTCATTAGACCACACCCCTTCTCATTACAGAGATGCACATCACCTAATATGCTTAATTGGTAGTAGGCTTTCGAGCCTATACAGCTTGGAGTAAGACAACATGCATAAAGAGGATGATGTGGTCAAAATACTCATTTGCCTAATAATTCTGCACTCCCTGTATAATAATAATAGAAGGACCAGCATTGAATTCCCACTGATCCTCCTAAGAAGCCCACAAGTAGGGGCCTGTTGAAGGTGGCCGGGCTGGCATGTGCCGGTGTAGGAGGGGCTTTACACTATGGAAAAAAAATTGCAATACAAAAAAAATAATTAGATCACACTGGGGTCCCCCAGAGGAGGGACTTTCATGCAAAATTAAAAAAAAATCTTACCTGCTGTTCTAAAACTTTAAGGCGGTGTCTGTGGTTCCTCAGTTCCTCTTGTAGCTCTGCTATAAATTCTCTGAGCTCCAGAATATCCTGCTTCCGTTCATCATTCTCATGCAGCCAATAGGAAACCTCATCTGTACAACGGAACATGTCGGGGCACCGGTGGCCATCTTGTTGTGGTAAAGTGGCAATAATCTTACACTTTCCATTTGATAAAAGTTGGTTGCTGTACTCGCCACAAGGTGTTGTTCCAGAGTCCACTCCATATGGGGCAAACTGGTGGCCACGGCGATTGTCATTTAATGCCAGGCTATTTTGTATTAACTGCCAGGTAATGAAAGTTATCTGAATAACTGATTTCATCATAAAAAAAATTGTTAAAGTATATTTTTATGTAAATTCAGACCGTTGAAACATTTTGCAGTAAAAAATCATTATGCAAATTTCAAAGAAGAGTGTCTTCAATACATATTTCGGCAAATTGATTTTCTTTTTAAAATGTATTCAGCCTTCCAATACCATTGCCATCCCACGCACCATCTGATACGTTCTATGATGTCCTGTATTACAAGAGAATTATGTCTGATTTAATAATACATTGAAGTCAACATTTTTAACATTTTTCTAAAATACTACTAAATTTTACTTATATATTTCTGGCAAAGAACTCTGGGCAGGAAAAACATTCATAAAGTTAAAATAATTTTCTATGCATCTGCTGGTTCCTGGAGGGACATATGATTCTTTAGTGAAGATTGCATGCGTGAGAGGGTCATTTATATCTCTGCAGATCAGGGCTTGCAGTTCACCAGGCAGACAACAACAGGAAGACTGTAAGAAATTATAACTACTAGCATTATAACGTTTAATCATTATAAATCAAGTATACAAATACATGCAATTTCATTTTAACAGCCATATTTATAATGCATTGTTCCTTTAAGAACTGGCTAAACTGGATGTAGGAAATAGTCTGACTAAGCCCACTTAATTTGTTATTTCCTCAGCTTTACCATGGTTCAGTTATCACATTTAAAGGGAATATTTGGGCAAATTCTTCTTGTAATTGACATAAAATGTTTTAACTTTGTTTTTTCTAATAATTGCCTTCTTTTTGATGTAATTTTCAAAATTTGCAGCTTACTTCAAAAGAGCCAAAAGACTATTATGCTGACAGCTTCCGGAATCACCCATTTACTTCCTGTTTATGTCCATGCTTGCTGCCATGCTTGACATTACTGCATCCTGGGAGCTAGGCTAAGGTCACGCCCACATGAGATGAGGTATATACATTTTTACATTCCTTGCCTGCAGTGTATTATTATTATTGTTATAAATTATTTAATAAAATGATTATAATTAAAAAAGGAGGAATCATAGAAATAGGTAATTTAACTTCCTGAGTAATTATCCCTTGCTATAATTGTAAATATTGCTACAGATTATACCTTCTTATAATTCCCCTCTTTTACTAATAATATTTATTCTATTAATTATTTTAAATTGAATAATTATGTAGATATAGAATGTAAGAAAATAAATTCTACATTTTGCTCCTCACAGTTTATTTCATAAAAAAAAAAGAAAATACTGCAGTTAAACCTGTATTACTTTTATTTGTTCATTTGCAAGTCTAAAATAAGTTAATGAACGTATGTCTCAAGATATACAGTGCTTACACTGGGTGGGGGCATGCAAATGAGTTTACAATGCAATTTAACTCTTTAATCCAATACCATTTTAAACATGGGTTATTTACCGTATTGCCTATATAACAAAAACAGCACAGGATGGATTTGCACAAGTCAGTAGATCTGCTCACAGACAGCACTGTTTCAGTCTCTTGGATCTCACCAGTTAACTTATTTTCTGCTCATTTGCATGCCCAACCCAATTTCCCAAAGTGCTGTGCAAACACTGTATTTATTGAAATCCTGAGCAGGAAATACTCCTTTTTTGCTGTACTTTGTACGGCAGAGGGCTTCTCTCACTCTTTTTGATCTCTAGCAAAAATTATGATATACTGGGAGGGTGAAGCCGACAGCAGTGCAAAACCACATATGAGAAGTATGGCAGCACATATGAGAATAAACAGGAAGCAAAAGGGAAGTTCCAGAAGCTAGTTTCTTAAAAGTAAGTTAACTAAAATGATATATGAAAATTACATTGAGGAGGACAAAAATAATTAAATAATATAGTAAGGTACAGCTTAACCTCACTGACGAAGCCCATAAAGGGCGAAACACTTCTGAGGTTTGCTGTTTCTCCTGTTCAGGGTAGAATTGCCTGGTATTTCAGGGCTGGGACATTCTTTTTGAGTGAGACCAGACTGATATACTACAGGATATTTCTCCCTGTGATATTTCTCCCTGGGCACAAGTGGCTAAAAGAGGTTGCTCTCAGAATAGGTAACTAGACCCATAGAACAAACCTATTTAGGTATTGTTCGTTCTCAGATGAGCACCTCTACTCTGTTTTTTCTTTTAGTATTATTAAAGTAATATAAAACACAAAAATTGCTTATAGAGACCTTTGATTTGTCGTTGTTGGTGTCACATTACTGCTGAATGTCTATTGGAGTTCTCTTTTCCCTGTTATGTATCATTATCCTTAATGATCACATTAGCTCTGGTAAAATATAGGCTAAATAGCAAAATAATAGAGACTTACAGACTTATTAAATTGCAATTCAGCCAATTGCATAGGGCTCTATTTAAGCACACAGCATATTTTTTACAGAAGTTTTTAGTTAGTGAACTTCTATCCAAACACAAGGTCTTCACTAACTAAAAACTTCTGTAAGAAAAGTATGCTATGTGCTGATATAGAGCCCTATTCAACTGGCCGAATTGCAATTTAATAAGGCTGTTAGCCTTTGATAAGTTAACCATCATTCATATGAACGCCTTATTTCCAAATATAGACAAATGTAATCATACAATTGATCACCAAAAGTGACTGAAACTCTGAAAAATTAACATAATACCCTAGAACAAAAGGTTAACACACTACCACTTTCAGAAAGTAAATTGCACAAATTAATATGGGTGATAGATAAAAAGAAAAAGTGCGAAAAAGATAGGGAAATCCTTTGATCCCAGCTTGAAAAGGGAAATATAATTCAAAAGCAATGTCAAATTGACTGTTATTTTTTGTCAGTTCTGCTGAATTAATATCAAAAGAAATATAATGTTGAAAGCTCTTGATTATGTATCCCAAAATTCCTATTTAGTCTCTTACTCTAGATATTGTAAAGACAATTTCAATCTATGTCTGAATTAAAAATAATATTTTACAATGTGGGAGAAGAGGCTATTCTTAAAAGGGCAAATATGAAATATTGTGTGATAATTACATATCAGTCCCACTCAGTGCTCTATCAAATAATTTACTAAAATAGTTATTTGCAATGTTAATTTGTCCAGTTAATGTTAAAAATGCCAAGAATGACATATGGGTAAGAAATAATGTAAGAGGCAATATAAGTGTATATTATTTACAGCCCAGTACAATACTTAATATCAGTCTTTTTCAATCCTTCAGCTTTTCAATACCAGAGAGAGCTGAGAAGTGCTATCTACTTTACACCGGGAATGATGGGATCCAGTGGCAATCCATATGCTGTGCAGATTTTTATTAGGGCTTTTCTGTGGACTTTCCAGCTTTCCTCTATCCACCTGCACCTCAGACACTCTTCACATGCCAAGGCCCTCATTCAATTGCGATTTGGCCAATTGAATAGGGCTTTAAATAAGTACATAACATATTTTTTTTAAAGAAGTTTTTAGTTAGTAAACATCTATCCAAAAGCAAGGTTTTCACTAACTAAAAACTTATTAAAAAAAATATGTTATGTGCTTATTTAGAGCCCTATTCAATTGACCAAATCGCAATTGAATGAGGCCCCAAGTAATTTCATAAATTGACACTGCAGTTTAGTGATTTATCACATAGTGAAACCATCAAACAATAGAGGGGTCTGTTTTTATTTTTACAGGTTGTTGATTTCAGAACTTGCTCCAGAATCCCATGTTAAGAGAGCAATAGATAAGTAGAAATATTTAGGAGGAGTATTTTAAGATAAAGTGTTGCTACATAATGTTTGCTACATAATGGGAGCCTCTCCCCATCTCATCTTGGGCCTCGCAATGAGCGCCTTTGTAGCTCCTTGCAAGTCTCTCCCCCTGTCTACTTTCTCCCTTGTGTGTCATTTTCCCCCTCCTCTCCCTCTCTTGTGTCTCCTTTCCGCCTCCTCTCCCTCCCTTGTATCTCCTCCCCCCCGTGTTTTTACCTCCCTCTGCCTCCAGTGTCTCTTCTTCCCTCTCCCTCCCATGCATCGCTTTTCCCCCTCCCCTGTGTCTGTTTCCCCCCTCTCCCTCCCCTGTGTCTGTTCCCCCTGCCCTGTGTCTCTTTCCCCCCTGTCCCCCACCCCCTGTGTCTGTTCCCCTTCCTTGTGTCTCTTCCCCTCCTATTTCCATCCCCTCCTCTCCCTCCCCTGCATCTCTTCCCCCTCCTCTCACTCCCCTGTGTCTCTTCCCCCTCCTCTCCCTCCCCTGTGTCTCTTCCCCCCCTCCTCTCCCCCCCCTGTGTCTCTTCCCCACCTCTCCCCCGTATCTCTTTCCACCCCCCTGTGTCTCATTCCCCCTGTGTCTCTTCCCCCCTCTCCCCCCTTTGTCTCTTTCTCTGTGTCTCTTCACCCCTCTCCCCCCCTTTGTTTTTTTACCCCCCTCTCCCCATGTGTCTTCCCCCCGTGTCTCTACCCCCGCTCCCCCCTGTGTCTCTTCCCCCCTCCCTCCTGTGTCTCTTCCCCATGTCTCTTTCCCCCCTCTTCCCCTTGTGTCTCTTTCCCCCCTCTCCCCCCTGTGTCTCTTTCCCCCTCTCCCTCCCATGCGTCTCTTTCCCCCTCCCCTGTGTCTCCTTCTACCCCTCTCCCTCTGTGTCTCTTTCCCCCCTCTCCCTCTGTGTCTCTTTCCCCCTCTCCCTCTGTATCTCTTTCCCCCCTCTCCCTCTGTGTCTCTTCCCCCCTCTCCCTCTGTGTCTCTTCCCACCCTTTCTCTGTGTCTCTCCACCCATGGCTCTCCCTCCTCCTTCTGTGTCTCTTCCACCTCTGTGCCTCCTCCCCCTCTCCCTCGTGTCTCTTCCCCCCTGCCTCTGTGTCTCTTCCCCCTCTCCCTCTGTGTTTCTTCCCCCCTCTCCCTCTGTGTCTCTTCCCCCCTCTCCCTCTGTGTCTTTCCCCCCTCCCTCTGTGTCTCTTCCCCCCTCTCCCTCTGTGTCTCTTTCCCCCCTCTGCCTCTGTGTCTCTTTCCCCCTCTCCCTCTGTGTCTCTTCCCACCCTCTCTCTCTCTGTCTCTCCCCCCGTGTCTCTCCCTCCTCCTTCTGTGTCTCTTCCCCCTCTACCTCTGTGCCTCTTCCCCCTCTCCCTCGTGTCTCTTCTCCCCTCTCACTCTGTGTCTCTTTCCCCCCTCTCCCTCTGTGTCTCTCCCCTCCCTCTGTGTCTCTTCCCCCCTCTCCCTCTGTGTCTCTTCCCCCTACCTCTCTATATGTCTTACCCCTCTCCCTCTGTGTCTCTTCCCCATCCCTCCCCCCCTGTGTCTCTTCCCCACCCCTCTCCCTCCATGTCTCTTCCGTGTCCTTGTGTGCTGCGCGTGCGCCGCGTGCTGCGCATGCACATGCTTGTGATCCGATTTCCTTTGCGATCAGCTCATTGTCAAACTGCGATTCGTCTCAAGCATGACGATTATAATATGCGATAATGGGAATGTTGATTCATCCGGCCAATGAGTCTGAATTCAAGATGAATTTATATACTATTTATTCTCAAATCACAGTTCCTTTGTGGTAGGAAGAGACCATGGGCTAAAACAACTTAGGCGTCAAATTGCAAGTTTGATATATGCAATCCAGTTAAATACTCCTCATATAATTACTGTTGTCCTTTATTCAACACTACCAAAAATAGCATAAAGAAAAACAATATATCATAGAGAAAATAGTAAAAAAATTCCTTGCTATGTTCAGTAGCCTTATTTGCTTACTTTAAATCAACAATTATATTTGATATTGTGTAGAATTGAAAAGAAACTAATTATAGGCTATAGAAATAAGAAGAAATTAAGAGCCCACCCAAAACAGTTATAAAAACATTATCATCACCTTTTCACATTCATCCAAATGCAATTTTATAAGAGATTGTCCATTCTAAAGCCTGCTCTAATTTAAGGCTTTATGATAAAAGGTACTCCATTCTCCTAGAAGATTTTAAAAGCCTGTTTGGTTCATTTTTGCTGCTCTGAACATCATCATCACTGGACATTTGAAAGCACACACATAAATAGACATGAATGTCGATTGGCTTTCAAAAGGGAAACTCATTGAATTTCTAAAGAAAAAGATGAACTGCTGCCCTTCCTGACGGACTCTATTCTTCTATGAAACGACTTAAAGTGCTCTTTATTCAAGGCTGATCGTCACAAATGTTACAATGAAAGGGACAATTGATAAGGAGCCCATTTTGTTTTGCTAAGATATCAGCATGGTCATCCATTCTACATGTACCATTTTATCTTAAAAAAAGAGACGCAGATGTCCTAAAATTAATGTGTCCATTTAAGAACCATAAAGAAACAATAAACGTAGAAAGTGGTTTTGCAAAAGTTTTCTAAAGAGGTCAAAGTGAACATATTTGATATAGAAGATCAAATGAACATAAACTTTGCTCAATAGTTGTGCTTAACATTATACTTCAATAAGAAAAGTTTACGGAACAGGTCTTATATCAAGTTGGTTCAACCCTTTCATGCCAGTCCACAGTCCGCAGAGCTGGTGACATATCAGGTCTCCATATTTGTTCTCCTAAATTGCTCTAACGTTTTGCCAACTTACAGTAAGCTGAGAACTAAAGAGCTGCCATAAATTCTGTACTTAGTATAAAATATAATCTTATTTTGTTGGGCATGTATTGAATATATATTATCTGCCTAATTACAAAAAAATCTTTATTCCATGTCCCTCTTATACAACTTAATACCAAGCATAGAAGCTCACAATATAAATTAAACATTCTACTACTAAAAAATAATCAAAAATATTGCTAGACTTCAGTTAGAGGTTTAGATCTATTCCTTTGCAATTAATATTTTCTAAAGTTAACATGTAAGCTATTAAACCGATTAAAGCTGGAAGATTGAATAACAATTGCATAAGGACTATTAAAATATAGTTAAATGATGTAAATATAGCACAAAATAATTGTATATTTCCTAACTATTAGCAATTTTGATCACCATTGCCAGGACATTTAAAAAAAATCTAAATCTTTAAAAATTCTTATAAAGCTGCATTGTAAGCTAAATGTAGATAAATAGAACATATATGCACATGCAAAATACCAATCTTAATAGAAGTTTTTTTATATTTTTAATATTAAAAAATACACAGTGTTTTGGCAGTAATATTAATTCTTATCCTATATAACTTTTACTTTTGAGTTTTAGATTAAATTAACAGATAATTTTTGGCAACCTAATTATTTCCCAAAAGAAGTTAAAAAGTAGTAATTCATTACCTCTTAAAACATAGAACCTATTTAATAAATAATTATTATTGAATTATTAACTATACTTTTTTATTAACTACAATTTATTGTATTTTTTTATATTATTTTTTGATAACCAATTTTATTGTACTTTTTAAGTTATGTTTTGATAACCAGTTTTATTGTAGTTTTTAATTTTACCTTTTAATTTATTTTAATTAAATATATCCTACATAATCATTTACATATTGATAGTCATAATCTATCTGGTATCTTTCATTAAACAACAATGCAACATTTGTAAGGAAAACATGTTTGGTGAGTAACTAAAAACTTCTAGTTTTACTCACAGAATGAAGCTATGGAAGTTTAAAGGATGTTAAGACAATTGTCAAGAAGTACTATTTATTGTCAGTGGTATAATAAAAATGAATATATTAATCAATATAGCACCCATGTCTTCTATGATAATCTGGATGGTTCCTTGTTACTAGTAGTTAGATTAGAAGAAATACTGAAATACTTTTGTGTTATGTTAAACAGCACATGATCACTATACCATTTGGTATACCTGGCCCTCTATGTTATTAACAATTATATCATTAATAATAATACAAGCAGTGCTAAGACCACTAACAGCTACAACTAACCCAATCAACCTGGCACTTCATCAGTAGTACTTAACCAGAGCCTTAAAATAAATTGAAGAATTTTACAGAAAATAAATTTCTCACCTGAATGACTACCCGTATCGATGTGGTCCTCTGTGTCCCTCATTGATCAGTATAATGCAGGCATATTAAAATATAATCCAAAGATTGTACATTCCTAATTAGATCATCCTTTTTCAGTTCGGACAAGCATTTAATCCTACTAATACAAGCTACAGATTTGCTTGTAATCTCCTTCTGCTTCTGGAAGGTTTTTAGTTTGTTTCTTAAGCCCTTAGTATATATGGATATTTTTAGCTTGAATTTTCAAAGGTTTAGAACATTTAGAACAAATTTATTTAACATATTTTATTAGATTTCTCCAAATTTAAATAATTGCAAACTCATGAAATTATTAACTACTCAGCATTTAAATGCAAATTAATAATTATAATATCATCAGAAATTGTAAGATTTAATTCTAAAAATACCAACTGAACAAAATAAATATTCCTACCGTGCAGAGACATGTTTCCTGTGCATTCAAAGTCTCCTCCCACCTAGTAGATCAGAAGAATCCAAAATGGAAGATTCCACTCCAGCATAATCACATATAATAGTTGTCAAACTGCGATTCGTCGTCACGCTTGCAAAGGGCCGCTAGGCGAGCTGTTAAAGCACAGAAGTCTTCCGAGTCGAAAGGCGCTCATCGCCTGTGAGCCTCGCAAAGCGAGGCGAGCAGTTGAGGCATTGAAACACGCTGGCCTTAGGCAGAAATTATTGTTAGCTCTTTAGGATATTGATTGCTGGATATATTAATTAGAAATATGTAAAGTATATTAATTAATTAATTATTATAAAAAAAAATATATATATATAAAAAATAAAAAAAAACGCTAAATAGCATATTTTACACTGCCTTTACTTTATGAATACATTAATGCTTCACACTTCCTAATACATTTATTAATTCCTAATTAATTATTAACGTACATTCATTTAATAATTATTTCCACTGTACATTTTACACAGTGCTTATATATCTGGATTACTGCTCATTGGATGCCAGCGATAGGACTCTCAAAGCAGTTACATATTTAAACAACTTTATTATTCTCTGAGACCTAAAAACGTTTTCTAATTTACACTGCACTAAAAAAAGTATATTTAACACTGTACTTATATATATGTCTTTGCGATGAGTGCCGAAGATGATCGTTGCAAAGCACTAAACTTGAAGGACACGAGGGGAGAGGCTCGAAATGAGCGCCGAAGGTACTTAGAGGAGCAAATTTACATGAGGGGAGAGGCTCGCAATGAGCGCCGAAGGTGCTCAGAGGAGCAAAGATACATGAGAAGAGAGGCTCGCAATGAGCGCCGAAGGTCCTCAGAGGAGCAAAAGCTTTACATTGGGCGGCAAACAGCATTGCCATGGCTTCAAATTTTATTGCCCTGTCATTTTTGACGGGCAAGTCGCTAGTTGTATGTAAAAGGTAATAGGGTGCATTATTTTATTTTACAGTATAACATGCTCCTATTTTCAAGTGTAGTTCTTCCAAAGGGTATATATTAGTTATAACCCTACAGTGAAATTTTTAAATTCTGTGTAACCTATTAGAGAAAACAATGAATCCTTCATAAATGTTATCTCCGAAACCACAAATAATACATGATACACCCTTATCTCTGAAGTCTTGTATTACTTGGCATTCCTTGTTGTTGATGCTTTTTCTATCTTGTGATTGATACCTGGCCAAAATGTTATATTTTACAAAGCCTATAAAATAGTGGTTAGACTAAACAACTAATGGAAATTTAGAGAAGTTATGATATGATAATGGAACAGAAAGAGTTGGCCAAGATTAAATAACAGTAAAAGTATATATAAATATGCTTCAACACACTAAACAAAGAATGTAGAAGATGGGGATTTGGATTTATTCGGTAGAAAAGCAAAAACCTGTGACCTCAAAATACAATGTAAGTTTATATTTATAATAGTTAGTATGGCTTGTCCCAAGTGGATACTTAAAACATGACCAGAACTGGCAAATCTGCAACATAAACAAACATCCGATATAAATCCAGTAACACACAACCACGGTAAACAGCAATACTCTCAAACACTTGAAGTGGACCTTGACCTTGATATCATGACACCTAACTACACAAGGGGATATGTATATTTAAAGATTCCCACAGGCCCTGTAGCTTATGATCCTCCTAAGTCCCTTATGGCCGTCCCTCTGCTGTCCCTTCACTCCTCCTGTGGCTTCCGCAGTCCCTCTCTCTTCTCTTTCCCTCCTTTCTTTCACTCTCTCACTCCCTCTTCAATTTCTCTCTTCCACCCTATGCTCTCTCCACCTTTCTAAGCTCTTTCTTTCTCTACCTATCTTCTCTGTCTCAACCCATCACTTTGCGTGCAGAGGGGGCCCCGACTTTTTTGGGGATCAGGACCCTCCATTCACTACCACACTACTGATTTTTTGCAAGGATAAGAATAGGTTGTACAGGGCCACTGAAGTCATCTAAACTGCCCATCAGATAGTGAAAGTAAAGTAAAAATGTACTTACAATGTTTTAAAAAAGATGCCTTTTTCAATAATTTATTTTTGTGCTTGTATGGACTTCTGATGCTTCGGTGTCCTGTATTAGTAATGAGCAGGTCTGTGTATCAGCTAAAGCCAATAGGCTGGAGACTACATGGTACACATGTTCATAGAGCTGGCTGCTAACAGCTCGGTCAGTTAGACCCCACCAGTATGTTCAAAACATGGTGTTGTCACTGTTGGAGGTTGTTCAAGCCTCTCTTTGCCTAGATACTGATTAAAGGAGGAAGAATCCTTCAACCAATGTGTCTTACAGCATGCTATGTCCTGGCTTAGAAACCCACAGACTCACCTTGCTTTATATCTTCCTGCTTGTGTCCAACACAGCAACCTTTACTGCAGGTAACCGCAAGTGAAAATTATTGAATAGAATAAAATATTGGTACGTGAATTACTTGCATTATGTGTTTAGTGCAGACACACATTAACATGTACATATATATTTTATAAACACGGATCTCATTCACAGAATATAAATGAAACTTGGCAGAAAAGGCAAATCTGTATAGTTCTAAATCTAAATTTTAATAAAAACATGCACATTGTGTTATCTATCTTGCATCATACTGTAGTAAATTGGTTTGCTGTTGTCTGAGCAGCAGCTATGTTAATCTACTTTAAGTGAACATGCAGGTACAAAAGACATCTTCATTCTGAATGGCTACAGAGTTGTGCCCCCATTGGAGGACTGGGAGGACTGAAAGCAATGTAAACACAAAACATTCAAAATAAGATCTCAGCTAAAAAAATATGTTTTTTTATATATTTTAATGAGATCTAACTGATGCTGCAGGCCGACTTTCACTAAATGTGTGGCACTTTAATGTTTGTAATAAATATAAAATGTTAAATACTTCAAAATATATGAGATTTGTTAATGTCTTATTTAACATGGAATTATTCTAACCATATTTTTAGGCTTGTTGGACCAAGTAAAGAATGAAAACAACCTACCAACCTACAGATGCTGAATTGGCTGGGCATTGTCAACATAACCCCATCCATTTATTTGTTTTATTATTAATTTTTGGTTATTCTCAGGGGCATAGGAAACAAAAGGGAAGGGAATGTAAAATCACCCCCCCCCCCCCACCAGATTATATGTTACATGATATATTTACAACAAGGAAGAGATTGATACAAAAGAACAGGGATAAGGTACTTACCTAAAAAAAAATATGTGTGTTAATCTGTATATAGATCTTTTTTTTTTTTTGACAGAACCTCTTGGCAAAACTGGTCATGTATCTTAGCACATGGTTCACAATCCTTTATTAAAGGAAAATATGCATTTTTTCAGTGATTGAAATTATGTCTATACAGTAATGGGCAGGATATGAAAAACGTCAATACAAATACTAGATTATATTGGGCTATTTGCAATACAAATACTATTTTTACTAATATTTTGTATGTATCACTATTATCTATCCTAGCCTAAAATATATACATGACTTGTTTCAGGCAATACTAGTTATTTTTTCACTGATTTAGAGGGAATGACAAACGTCTTATTCCACTTTTTAATTCTCATTTCAGTAATAGACTGTTGGAATTTTTTACATCATTCAATTTATTATTTTTAACTTAGGATTTTTTTAAATGACACTATTATACCATTTTTGATGTACGACTTTCTCCATAAGTATCCATAAGTATTTTAATGGAGATACCTTGTTCAACACCTTCTCTTTTTTTAAAACAATAATAAACATATATAATAATATAGTTTATAGCTTTAGAGTGCGCTTTGAATGTTATCCAACCAATAGATATATATTATACTGTATGTATATATATGTATATATATATATATAGATATATATATATATATTGTGATGGTGTGTCACCAGAGGGCAGTAGAGAGCCCTTCAAGACTTCTCCCCAGGAGTGAGATGGTTAAGAAGATCCTTAAAAAGCTTGGGTGTGGCTGCAATCAAGATCTACTGCTGCCTCCAGGTGGAGAGTTGTTTGACAGAGCTGGAGTGTTGTGGAAGTGTGCAGGGCTGCTTTGAGTGGCCACACTGAAAGCTAATAGAGCAAAGCCAGACGCTTTGAAGAGAGAGCCTGCAGATAAGAGGAACAGAAAGTCCCTGAAGGTGATGACCGAAGGAGGGATCTGGTTAGGAAAGAGAGGCCGGAGATACAGAGCCTGAGAGAGAGGTGAGAGAGAAACACACCTCTGCCACTTTTGTTTGGACTGTATGTCTTTACACTTATATTTAAGACAGTGAGGGAACTACAGTTTAGTTATGCAGGGCTTCAATGAGAAGCTAGGATTTTGTTTCTGCCTTCAGTTTTATGTTATATGCCGTCAAAACAATCAGTAAAGTGTGGTTAAATATTTAAAGAGCTCCTGTATCCTCATTTTATTGAAAAACAAGGCACGGATCCTGAGAGTGACAGGGAATCTGTCACAATATATATATATATATATATATATATATATATATATATATATATATACACACAAATATGTATACACATATGTATCCCTCCAGATTTTTTTTAAATCAGTCCTGGGAAAATCCATGTTGTTGTTGCTGTATTTTATATGAAAACTAGCTACTTCCTCTTCAAAAAAAGACGGCAAGAAAATTGTAAGCCAGGAGATGCTGTTTGCACACAATGTAAGGCTTTTGGTCCTCTGAGTACCTTAGGCGCGAGCCTGCAGTTTTAACGTTGAGTTTCCAATGTTTTTTGGCAAGCCTTTCCTGCTGAGAACAATATATGTGATGGGACTTGTACATATTAATACGTTTCTTTGATGTGCTCATTAGGCGCATTATTACAGTCTTCTTGTCTGTCTCTGTACTGGCCACAATAAATACCTGCAATGTTATCTGGCAATTAGACCCCTCTCTCACTCTCTCAAACCCTAAATAGTTCAGAAATGATTTACTGTAGAGAAAAACTGCTAGTAAAATATAAACGTTTTAATGTTCTTTAAAATGAAATCAATTTCCTGTTGGGGTGACAGAGTCCCTTTAAGTCTGGACTCTATGGGCTTAATGGATTACATTCATTCTATTACAGTTATGAAATGTTCAGTTTTTAATATGGCTGTAAAAGCAAGTTCCCCCATAGGACACAGCTAATTTAACAATGTAACAAGCACTACACTACAAGAAATGATCTGCCTTGCACACTTTTGTATAAAGAGAAAACAAGTCTCCTCTATATCAACAACCAAATGTAGAGGTTAGTTATATGGACATGATAATCTACTCAGAGAACAGCCCAGAAATACCAGGCAATTATACAAAACCCCAGACGTACATTTCAGTCTTAGTTGGGCCTCATCAGTAGAGTATAGCTGATAACTACATAAGGCACAGTGAGCAAAGAGTCTACGTTTGGACCCCCTGTCACCCTTAGGGAGACTAAGCCCTATATCATCAACCATCACCAATGATCTCAATAGGGAAATGTTGCAAATCTTCAATATGACGAGCAACATCTATACACCCAATATGGTCTTACTACAGAAAAGATTTTGGCACAGATGCATGTGATATATAAATAAAATCATAGCAGGTGTACATAGTATAGAAAGTGTGATGGTCATAGGATAGTAATAAAGAGGTTGTTGTTGTTTAGTTATTCAGTTGAGATCGACTCTCTGTGATCCTATGGACAACAGCATGCCAGGCACATCTTGTGTCCAGTTGTGCCAATCCATAAGGTTTTCATGGCATATATACCGAGGTCGCTGACATTTCCTTCTCCAGTGGACCACAATTTGTCTGACCTCTCTGCTATTATCTGCTCATCTTGGGTGACCCTACATCGTATAGCTCACAGCTTCATTGAGGTACACAAGCCCCTTCACCACAACAAGGTAGCAATCAAGAAGGAGAATAAAGAGTTAACTACTTACAATTGGTATTCTAAGGTTAGACTCACAGTCAGTCAGAAACATTCAAATCTGATCCTAAAAAGGCACTGAGCCAAAGTGCAGCCTCTGCCTGTAAGTGTCAAAGTGCAGACTGCCCTGTAAGAGCCAATCTGCAACCTCTGCCTGTAAGAACCAAAGTGTATCCTGACTGTGCCTGTAAGAGTCAATGTGCTTACAAGAACCAAAGTATAGCCTGTGCCTATAACAACCAAAGTTCTAAGCAATAACCTCTCTCCTCTTCCTCTACATCACCACCATCCCATTGGGTCCTCAAGTCCTCTCAGTATTGTTAAAGTGAAGTTAAATTTAGTTGTCTGATGTAATTATTGCTTTTTTATTTATGTCTTTTATGTCTTATGCCTTTGGCTCTCATTGCGAGCCTCTCGGTTGGTGTATTTTTTGTTATCAGAGCCGCTCATTGTAAAGTCCGCTCTAATCTCCTTTTTGCTCTTATTGCAAGGCTCTCCCCTGGTGTAGTTTGTGTCCTATGAGCTCCGTTGGCGCCCCTTGTGAGGCGCACGGTGAACGCTTTTGTTGTTTATTGCGATACTGTGTTTTTTTGTTTTTTTTCTGTATATGTATTTTTTCATGATAATTAATTAATTCATGAAATCATAAATTAATATACTTTACCTCTGTGTAAGTAATATATGCAGCAAGCAATGTGCTGAAGAGCTGACAATCTGTTTTGATGTTCCTGCAGCATACAATGTAGGTTTGCAGTGTTGTGGAGCTGAGGTGTAAGTGTCAGCAATGTGTGCAGTGTGTAGTGTAAATAGACTGCGGGGCGCGAGAGGGGAAACCGTTTGGGTAGCCTCCGCATTGTGTAAGTTAGTGTTGCAAAATGGCGGCAATTGTGTATGTGGTACGCGGGTGTGGATGATTTAGCATCCTTGCTAATGGTGTATCTTGTACCTCCTATGGCTTTTTGGAAATGTGCTTGGTGGTGTTTTGCGGCTTTAGGGTCGTGTAGCCTCGTTTTTTCCGGCGGTCATTTTTTCTCTTGCTTAGGGGATTTTTGAGTGTCTAAACTTGGTGTCACTTCCAGACGTCCTGGGTGTCCCCCCTTGCTCTGGGTAAGGTTTTTATGTAATTTTTGGGTGTATTTAGTGTTTTTTTTTATGTTTTTCGCTGTGTGTGGTTCAGTCGTTAAGGCCGTATTTTTCCCAGTTTGTAATGTTTTTTTTCTAAGTCCCGGGGCTCGTACTTTTTTGTGTAAGTCCGTATTTAGTCATTGCGTGTTAGATTTTTTTTTCAAAGTCCCGCTTCTGTGGGTGTTTGCACCCGCTTGTGAGGCGCCGTAGAGCCTCCACCACCCTAAATTTGGCTCATTGCAGCTGACGTTTGAGCCTCCACCTTCCACAAATGCGGCCCCTCGATTTGCGAAGGTCCGCATTTGCGGCATGAATTGCGTCCCTTGCTTCACAAGCTCGCAAAACATGACGACGCTTCGTAGTTTGACAACTATTAAATGTGATCATTCCCTATGGTTGAGATTTTACATAAAGTTAGCCAATACTGAGCTCTACCATATTACTTCCTAAATATGTTCTAGAAGATTGTACCGTAACACGTTGTACTATAAACGTCTCCAATATTCATCTTCTATCGTGCTACTGTATAATGGAACTACAGACATTTCCTTAATGTAACATCATAGTTAACTAATGTAGTAGTGAATAAGTTAATGAATATAGATAATAAGCAACAGACACAAACAATACAGTATTTGAGGAAGTGGTCTAACTTCCAGGATTCCTTAATATCAGTAATAGACACCCTATAACACTTGCTAACAAAATCCTAAAAAGAGCCCACAATATGTATACAATATTCATCTTTATTACCTAAAAATGTATTCTGTATCTATTGGTAGATTAGTTAGAATGGCAGCAGCAGTCCGTCATTGAGCCTTTTGAAGGGTATTTATTATACAGATTAAAGGATAAATCTGCTAATCCCTCTGGTCTAGCAGCTAAAGAGCATGTTTAAACCCATCAGTCTCAGACATGAAAAATAATGTATCGTACAGTATATCACAGTAATGTTTTCTGAGCCTGCTAATACGAACATACAATGCAGTAGGAATATTTCTTCATTCTATATAATAAAGTCAAAAATAGTTTTATTACACAATGACTGCATTATTTGAATTAATAAGACAGGGGTTTTAAATATTTTTTTCTATGAAACACACTCATTTTTTCAATGTGACAACACAATTTTTCCAATGAATTCCTATCATGCCCCCAGACTTGATCCTATAAAGGGCCACTATCATGGTCCATCACATACAGTGGATATAAAAAGTCTACACACCCCTGTTAAAATGTCAGGTTTCTGTGTTGTAAAAAAATTAGACAAAGATAAATCATTTCAGAACTTTTTCCACCTTTAATGTGACCTATAAACTGTACAACTCAATTGAAAAACAAACTGAAATCTTTTAGGTGGAGGGAAGAAAAAAATAAAATAAAAATAATGTGGTTGCAAAGGTCTGCACACCCTCTTATAACTGGGGATGTAGCTGTGTTCAGAATTAAGCAATCACATTCCAAATCTTGTTAAATAGGAGTCAGCATACACCTGCCATCATTTAAAGTGCCTGTTATTAACCCCAAATAAAGTTCAGCTGCTCTAGCTGGACTTTCCTGAAATTTTCTTAGTGGCATCACACAGCAAAAGCCATGGTCCACAGAGGTTTCCAAAGCATCAGAGGGATCTCATTGTTAAAAGATATCAGTCAGGAGAAGGGTACAAAAGAATTTCCAAGGCATTAGATATACCATGGAACACAGTGAAGACAGTCATCATCAAGTGGAGAAAATATGGCACAACAGTGATATTACCAAGAACTGGAGCTACTGTCAAAATTGATGAAAAGACGAGAAGAAAACTGGTCTGGGAGGCTACCAAGAGGCCTACAGCAACATTAAAGGAGCTGCAAGAATATCTGGCAAGTACTGGCTGTGTGGTACATGTGACAACAATCTCCCGTATTCTTCATATGTCTGGGCTATGGGGTAGAGTGGCAATACGAAAGCCTTTTCATACGAAGAAAAACATCCAAGCCAGGCTGCATTTTGCAAAAATACATCTGAAGTCTCCCAAAAGCATGTGGGAAAAGGTGTTAAGGTCTGATGAAACCAAGGTTGAACTTTTTGGCCATAATTCCAAAAGATATGTTTGGTGCAAAAACAACACTGCACATCACCAAAAGAACACCATACCCACAGTGAAGCATGGTGGTGGCAGCATCATGCTTTGGGGCTGTTTTTCTTCAGCTGGAACTGGCGCCTTAGTTAAGATAGAGGGAATTATGAACAGTTCCAAATACCAGTCAATATTGGCACAAAACCTTCAGGCTTCTGCTAGAAAGCCGAACATGAAGAGGAACTTCATCTTTCAGCATGACAACGACCCAAAGCATACATCCAAATCAACAAAGGAATGGCTTCACCAGAAGAAGATTAAAGTTTTGGAATGGCCCAGCCAGAGCCCAGACCTGAATCCGATTGAAAATCTGTGGGGTGATCTGAAGAGGGCTGTGCACAGGAGATGCCCTCGCAATCTGACAGATTTGGAGTGTTTTTGCAAAGAAGAGTGGGCAAATCTTGCCAAGTCAAAATGTGCCATGCTGATAGACTCATACCCAAAAAGACTGAGTGCTGTAATAAAATCAAAAGGTGCTTCAACAAAGTATTAGTTTAAGGGTGTGCATACTTATGCAACCATAGTATTTACTTTTTATATTTTTTCTTTCCTCTACCTAAAAGATTTCAGTTTGTTTTTCAATTGAGTTGTACAGTTTATAGGTCACATTAAAGGTGGAAAAAGTTCTGAAATGATTTATCTTTGTCTCATTTTTTTACAGCACAGAAACCTGACATTTTAACAGGGGTGTGTAGACTTTTTATATCCACTGTATATAGTTGCCGTAATTGTAAGTTTGTGGGTGACGCTATGTTAAA
Source organism: Discoglossus pictus (assembly GCA_027410445.1). Taxonomy (NCBI): domain Eukaryota; kingdom Metazoa; phylum Chordata; class Amphibia; order Anura; family Alytidae; genus Discoglossus; species Discoglossus pictus. The sequence continues at coordinate 433,551,970 of CM050165.1, read as the reverse complement.
AATTACGGGATTGCGCATGCACAATGACCACCAAAGGTTACGGGTTTGCAGAGGTCTGCAATGAGCGATGAGGCCCGCAAGTTAGAGGGGGTAGAGGCTTGCAATGATCTCTGAAGGCAGGGAGTCAATAAGTGAGGTTAAAAGCTAATTTGCTATTCAATTGGCGTCTTTTGGCGGCCTCCCAACGGCTTCCGAGTTACAAGCTTGAAAAAAATGGCAGCGTTAAACCGTACATTTTTACTGATTTAAGCTTCAAGTCTTGCAGGCTTGAAAAAATTACAGGTTCAACCGCCGCCAAGCCCGCAAATGAGACAGGGAAGGGGGAGGAGGGGGAGAGACTCAGGGGAGGGAGGGGGCAAAGAGACACAGGGGAGGGAGAGAGGGGGAAAGAGACACAGGGGAGTGAGAGAGGGGGATGAGGCAATGGGGAGGGAGATGGGGCGAAAGAGACACAGGGGAGGGAGATGGGGGAAAGACGTTGTGGAGTGAGTGGGGGAAAGAGACACAGGGGAGGGAGAGAGTGGGAAGAGACAATGGGGAGGGAGATGGGGCGAAAGAGACACAGGGGAGGGAGATGGGGAAAAGAGACACAGGGGAGGGAGAGGGGGCAAAGAGACACAGGGGAGAGAGAGAGGGGGAAAGAGACACAGGGGAGGGAGAGGGGGCCAAGAGACACAGGGGAGGGAGAGAGGGGGAAAGAGACACGCGAGGGAGAGAGGGGGAAAGAGACACAGGGGAGGGAGAGGGGGCAAAGAGACACAGGGTAGGGAGAGAGGGGGGAAAGAGACACAGGGGAGGGGGAGAGGGGGAAAGAGACATAGGGAAGTCAGAGAGGGGGTAAAGAGACACAGCGGTGGGGAGAGGCGTGCAATGAGCACCGAATGCAGGTTTTTCTTGAGGCCTGCCATGTGCGGCAAAGGCGCTCATTGCATGGCCCGTAAAGTAGAAGTAGAAGGTTCAACCGCCGCCAAGCCCGCAAATGAGACAGGGAAGGGGGAGGAGGGGGAGAGACTCAGGGGAGGGAGGGGGCAAAGAGACACAGGGGAGGGAGATGGGGCGAAAGAGACACAGGGGAGGGAGATGGGGAAAAAATGTTGTGGAGTGAGTGGGGGAAAGAGACACAGGGGAGGGAGAGAGGGGGAAGAGACAATGGGGAGGGAGATGGGGCAAAAGAGACACAGGGGAGGGAGATGGGGGAAAGAGACACAGGGGAGGGAGAGGGGGCAAGGGGACACAGGGGAGGGAGAGGGGCCAAAAAGACACAGGGGAGAGAGAGGGGGCAAAGAGACACAGGGGAGAGAGAGAGGGGGAAAGAGACACAGGGGAGGGAGAGGGGGCAAAGAGACACAGGGGAGGGAGAGAGGGGGAAAGAGACACAGGGGAGGGAGAGAGGGGGAAAGAGACATAGGGAAGTCAGAGAGGGGGTAAAGAGACACAGCGGTGGGGAGAGGCGTGCAATGAGCACCTAATGCAGGTTTTTCTTGAGGCCTGCCATGTGCGGCAAAGGCGCTCATTGCATGGCCCGTAAAGTAGAAGGGGGAGAGGCTCGTAATGAGCACCTTCAGCGCTCATCAGGAGGCCCGTAAGTTAGAGGGGGGAACAGCCTTGCATTGTTTGGCAAACAACATTGCCAGGCTTCAAATTTTATTGCCGTCATTTTTGATGGGCAAGTTGCTTGTTAGTTATAACTTTCAAGTAAAAATCAGTGCAAAAAAGTTTACACTGAATTGAGAAAAAGCTGGTCTTTTGTGATAAAACTTAGATTGAAAATAGCTAGTTTTCCCCTAATATTTACAATGGATCTCCTGACAACGTAATCACCTCAAAGTCCTTAACTGTTGTGGAAATAGTAATTTACTTTGATTGTACTGCATTAATCTGCAATGAGGCAGCTGCAGGGATGTGGTATTACACTCCTACAAAAAGCTATTGCTTGTCTAGACCACCCTCTCAATTTCCTGGACGTCCACCCGTCAACTGAAATCCAACATATCAAAGGTTTCGCTCCTAATCTTTCCACTCTATATTACCGCTTCCACTCCACTCTTTGGGTTTTCTTTTTGTGTCCATTCAATATCCTTTGGGACAGGAGTTTGAACAATAATTTAACCCCAATCTTGATCTAGAATAGTTGCTACTTTTATGAAACAGATGTGTAGAAGAAAGAAATAATCTCATGACTCATAATGATAATATTAGTTGGTTTATTAGATTTTCCGCAAATTAACAGTAACATTTTCACAAACAGATTGGATGACAGGAACTAGGAGATACATTTGATGAGTTATCTCTAGTTCATAACCTCCACCCAATGAGTGTTATGTTGGGGTTTCCTTTTTGTGTATATTCAATATCCTATGGCACTGAGAGTATCTGAATTATCCATAAAATTATGTTAGGAAGAAAGTTCTGGTCACATACTTTGTACAGTATAAAGTTCTGTGATCACTAACTCATACAATCCATAAAAAAAGTAATAATTTAAACAATAAAATCGGAATTTAGCTACTGACTTTATAAAGCTCTTTGAACAATAATTTACCCCCAATCTGGTTCTAGCACATTTAATGCATTTATAAAACTAGTATCTCACTAACCATCTACACGCAGTGCCAAAATATATTTACCTGTGTTATCAGATTCAATTCTTCGTCCCCAGGTCCTGTCTTTTCCACCAAAAAAACATTGTACAAATTCATCCTTTTGTTATCCATGACACTCGCCACAATTCTACTTTATGCAATAATGCATTATTTATTAATTAATAATAATGAACTTTTTTGCTACCAAAATTCTCATTCAAGCCAAAATTTCTAATTTATTGCATATGTGTATCTCAAGATCAGTTTAATTTTATTCTGGTAAAATGTACTAATGCTTCAGCACATATTAGACCAATACATAATATGTCAACATTAAGACAATAAATATTACTAAAAGGACATTGGACATGTTTTAGACTTTTGCATGAAAAAATATTAAGTAAATCTATTAATACTTCATTGGAACTAAAAGGAAATGCAGGAAGTCTGTAGATCTTATTGGCTGGTAGATGGCAAGCCCTCCTTCTATGTGTTTTTGTGCTCTGAGACCTCTATTTGAACAAAGAAAACACAATGTGACACATTATCATAAACCCTCTTTCTGATGCAACAAAGAAAACAGTATTTTCATGTCCCTTTAAGCTGCTCATTCATGTTAGTAGTTGTATTAGTAATTATAAAGAGAATTGCATAAACCTGTTTTCATCAACGCTCAATGTTTTGATTGTCCAGAAAAGGTATAACTACCAAACAATGAATTAAAAGAATGTCCTTATAGATGAACTGTATTGAAGGATGTTTTTATGTTCCTAATGAAACTGGTTCTTCAAGGCCAGTGTCATGGAAACACTTTTCCGGAATAAACTTCTTTGTCACAGAACAATTCTAGCTTTATTAGAAAAAAAAACAGGTACATGTTTTTTTTTTTTTTAAGTACAGATTTTAAATGATTACGTATTAGATGCAATATTCCAGTGCAGCAGTGATCCGCCATTGCAGTGACAAAAACAAGAAATAAGAGAAGCACGCCCAACATCACTTAAGAGTATATTATGCCCACTCCCTTGAGCTATTATAAGAAATGTTTTGAAGCCTATCAGATTGGACCCTGCCCTAAAGACAGGTAGAACTGAAATTATTTGGCATTCAGAAAAAGCTAAATTCATTGGTTTTAAAGAGTCCAAAAGAAGTATTTTTAGATGAAACGAGTAGACGGTGGTATTGCTGATTGACAAAAAAGCTCTTCAGATTGCAATGTGGAAATCGTTTACCATCTGACTATATTTGACCAAAATTGAAGCATGTCACCATTTTTATCGAAGTGTAAGACATTTAGACCACTTGAAAATTGATTTTTGATCTTTGATAAATTCTGCCAATGTCTTGAAATTGCAATGTAATTTTAAAAATGTATATCCCCAATGTTTGTCTCTCTTTCACTTTGTATTTTGTAAAAGGAACAATGTTTAAATAAAAAACTATTGCAAGACCTGCTTCTAAGAGACCTACATTCCTGTCTCAGAGAGGGTGGTTAAGTACTGTTAATAGAACTTTTAACTAATTTTGGTTATTGTTTATTGTGCTCCACTCAATTTTCTATATATAGAACTGAAATCAATGGTAATATGTATATTTGAGTGTTGATATTACCCTGTGCCTGCCATTTTATTTGGCCTGTCACTATGCTTCAGGAAATATCTCCTCTGTAGTAACACAAGTGAGAAAGAACTTGAGAGACTGTCCCTTGACTGGACACCATAAGGTAAGGCCAGCTAGCACACTGATAAGAATTATATATTGTTTTTTTCTAAAACCTCACACTCCAGAGTACAAAGATTTCATTGTTTTTTACATGGTGCTACAGCTGAACGTAGAATTAACATCATGCTTTGTAACCATAATATAGCAAGTGGACCGTATTATTATTATTAACATTTATTTGTAATGCGCCAACATATTCTATAGCGCTGTACAGGGGATAAGAACAAGAAACAATACAACATTAACAACTGCTCAAAATGGAGGACCCTGTTTTGAGCTTAGAATCTGTATAGAAAGTGCTTTTTTTTCTACAAGATTGGAAACTCGCTACTTACAATATAAATGGAGAGGAAGAGAAAGAAACATGGGGAAGAAAAGATAAGGAATAGCCTGGGTCAGGAAGGGAGTGAACGTTTGCTTAGGTAGGAAGTTGTGGAAAGTTGGAAGGGTTTTTCATTTAGTGGGAGAGGGAAAGGTCTGATAGAAAGTAATTTAATGAGACTGGCTCTAGTATGTAATATGTTATCTGATGCAGATTGCTTATTTTTGTGTAATAAGGCATAAACTAATTGGTCTAGGTTCCTATAGTGAATCTCATTACTGCTTATTAAATATTATGGTAAAAATAAAGTACTTTACTGCAGGCTTGTTATTCCTCTCTGTATTATCTCAACTTATATAAAAGGTCACATCCCATTAAAAGGAAAGTTTTACCTAAATCCAAGTTGCTCTTATATATATATATAGAATAATTGTTTACTTATAGATGTTTGATTATATGTGTAAAAGTTTTAGCACTTGCCATTTATAGCTACAAGATCTCTGTATGTTTCATGATTTGAAGAGCTGGAGATCTCAGTTCATGAATGTAACTGTCACAACTTAGAACAGTAGCTAGAGTCTGATTGGTTCTTAGTGTACCTCCTGAACGTTTAACCCAATTAGCTCACAAAGCTCAGCATCAGTCACGATAATCCATTTCTAAAACAACAGCTACTGCAATCTAACTGGCAAACTAGACAAGTTCCATAATTTTTATATAGATAGTTATCTAAGAGCGCCTTTAATATAGATTAAACTTAGCTTTAGGTGAATCTTGCCTTTTAAATATTGAGACTTGGAGAAATGCAGTTGTTTTTGATTAAAACATCTAATGCACCTCTGCTCTTATTGTGGTCCTATACATTTGAAAATACAAACTATGCTTTTCCTTTTCTTCCCTTTAAGTGTGACTCCACTACATTAGACATATCAATCTAATGACCCAGTCTCTCGTTATGTGTGCACTCTCTGCCATTCTTTCAGTTTATTTGAAGTGAGGTCACATTAACACATATGGGTCTGTTTCTAGCTCTGTATTCTAAATAAATGTGATAATTATTTTATGTACTGTATATGAGAACTCTAGAAATGTAAGGTGGAGATATCTCTAAGCAGACCACATAACATTTAAATCAGGCAAATATGAAGAATTATAGTATGAATAGACTGGAAAGACATTGCATCATTTACATTTCAGTTATACATTACTGACTCATCTCTCCTTCAAGGCAATTCACTCCTTTATTCTTTGTAATACCTCAGATCTTATATTTGGGGTTCTCTGCTTTGTATTTTTTCCCCCCTAAAATATTTCATCTTTACTGCATTTTCTAGTGCTCTGTTATTGATAATATTATATTTGCTCATTGCCCTAACTAGCTTTGTCAGAATAACTATTCACACTTATTGTCACAATGCCAAGACCTATTTCCAATGATTACTCTACAAGGAAGCATGTCAGTATTTTCTCTTACTAAGTAATCTTCTGATATCTAGGGCACAAAGGAAAACCTTGACCCTGTTGCATATGTACTTTGACACTCTCAAGAATATGCAAACATCTAAATAGACTGTGATCTGTTTGAATAAAGGTCTTACATTTGTATTTCTGTAAAATGCATTTACACATCTGGTTAAATTGTTTTACTGTTCCACCCATTTAATACTGTATGCAAGGACAACTCATACTGGCTCAACGAGTTCAGTGGTTGCAAAACTTTTTTCTAGTACCACTTCAAAGCTGATGATGATATTGGTGAAACACTTTTAATGGCCTTAGTGTCTTGGGGACCACTGATTTATATGTTTGCTTATTGCTGTACAATTATACTATGAAATATAGCATAAGCATTGTAAGCAAAAACAAATGTATGCATATACTTGTTTTTAATTTGTTTAAACATTTTGCTTCATTATCTAGATTAACCCCATTGTTCCATGCATCACTTAATAAAGCTCATGAGCCACTGATTGTCTGTATTCACTATATGGAAAATCTCAGTTTAGTTTTGTTGATCTAAACTACTGAATACGGGTTAAAGTCCATGAAAAAGTGCAAATCAACTTTTCCTTATTTTTTAAACTTAGATCTTAATGGCATCATTTTATCTAGTAAGTGGTCTATTACTGTGTATTATTGTCAAGTAGGCTGATGTTTTGAGAAGTCCAGAATACATTTAATACATTTAATGATAATTATCAAAATGGCATACCAATCTACAATTTGTGGGGCACACTGCTCTGATAGTCTGTGTACATGATGTGACTTTGGTCAACATCTCAATATCTAAAAACAATCAATTGACTTCACTCATATTTTTAACATCATGGAGGAGTTACATGTGGATGAGGAATGCTCTTTTATCCAATATTGCTGAAATTAGTTTGTTGTAAATACACTTAGCTAGAGAATTTAAACAACAAATATAGATCTACTTTTGTTTCAACAATAATATGTACAAAGGAGAAACAGAGACAAAAAGATACCTTAATAAAGATGCATTTACCAAATAAAAGATTAATTAAAATGAAATATAAAAAAATAAAATAATGAGTAGTCTATAAATGTAAGTGCAAAATGTAGATGAAATGTAGCTGTTTAGGTTATAGGATATATATTTTTCAAATTCAAAACAACATCCAGTCTGCCTATTTAATCTATTTTGCCCATCACAGGAATTAATGGATAAGCACATTAAAGTGGGAGAAGTTATTAAGTGATATGGACGGTTCCTGGATTTTGCTAGGTATATAATATACAGTTTATCTATTTATGTTTTTGTCCTTTGTTTTATTAAGAAGTGCTTATAAACTCTATTTGTACTGCCTAAAACAATACAAATAGTCTCTGTATGGGTCTACCCACTGCAGCGTATGCAGACAGAGACTGTGTGGACCTGGATGCGCAGTATAGTGTCTTAGCCTATCAGGGTCCACATCTCAGCAGCATGTTACTGAGAGATAGTCATTGATTGGTTAGTATGAAACACTGCACACCCAGTACTATAGAGTCTGAGTCTTCTTGAGCTGCAGAGGGCAGACCCAAGCAGGTACTATTTGTTTGATTTTAGGCATTTCTGAAGAAAATAAAGTACATAGATACACAGGTATATTATATACATAGCAACATCCAGAATCCTCCATATCCCTTTAATTTCAAATAGATGCATTTTATCAACACTTTGCACTAACATTTCTGAGCTATTCATTATTTTTTAACAAAAATCCAGTTGATAAATTGTAACACAGGACTATGAAAGCTGGCTGGTCCAAAGAACATTTTGTCCTTTCACATTTATAACCTAAAGTTCAAAAATACACGGTCTAGTAATGGCATTAGTCACTTTGGGCTATATTCACAAAGGTCAGATCGTTCCACATAGTGTGAGATCACTGAGATTCCTTCTTATTCATCCATTTATAGGGAAAGGTGAAGTGATAAAACTATAGTATTGTAACTGCTTTAACAATAAATCTATTGTTATATGATATTTGTTATTTCTGTCAATCAGCTTTTCTGATCGACTCACAAAGCAAGTGCAGTTATCCATTTTTATAGTATAATGATGGCTAATAATTACTAGTTGCTCCCTGATTAATATCAGTTTTGAGGGCCGTGATTTAAAGAACCAAACATGTACCCAAATAGAATAGTTTGCCCTTAGTAATGAGGGGTTACAGCACAAAATGTTGAATCGTCAGTGGCGCATTAAACATACATTTTTATCAGAATCAAATTGCACAACAGTGATGATGGAGACCATGTCAAGGTAGGAATTGCAGAATTATAAGGCCTCTGTCAGGCCAAAATCAAATTATTTCTTTTTCTTTTTTTACATTGTATTAGCCATTGTTTTTTTTTTTTCTAAAAAAATACAGTGTTGTTGGTTCTTTCTTTTTATGCAGAACCTAAATACTTATTAGCTGCTTTTATGTGCAAATTAGCATAACAGTCTGTTTGTCTGTCTCTGTGATAGCCACAACAATGCCCCCCATGGTTGACATTTAGTTCCACCAACCCTTATCAAGCATTCTGAGCCACAAATTAGCATACCGAGAAGCACATTAGCTGCAATCAATGCTTTATATCTATGATCATTTACTGTAGAGAAATAAATGTCTGTTTCAATGTATAGCCAGTCTTTAGGATGAAACTATCTGTTGGGGTAAACCCTTAAAAAGTAAACAGTTTACAAACGCCAATGTCTTAAATCCCTCTGTGACACAGAATTATTCAATATATGAATATACTGTAGATGTGATGGCAAATAAAAACCAAAAATACACTTCTAATAAGTCCATCTGTGTAAAGCAAGATAGTCTCATTCCTTAGCTGTGTTTGGCCGTACCTCTTTTATTTTATTATTATTAACTTTTATTTGTAACGCGCCAACATATTCCATAGCGCAATATAGGGGATAAAAAACAAGGAAAAATACAGCATTAACAACCTTCCAAAAATGGAGGACCCTGTTTTGAGTTTAGAATCTTTGCAGAAATGCTTTTGTTCCCAAAGAATCCTAGAAGACTGAAAACTCGACACTTACAATCTAAAGAGGATGGAAGGGACAGAAATCAGGGAAAGATTAAACAGATAAGGAATAAAAAGGGTCAGAAGAGAAGTGAAAGTTAGAAAGGTTTTGCCTCTTCCAATGGCATTAAATGAACTATCAGAATATCAAGAGTCACTGCCATGTCCATTAGATTGTTATTTTTTCTTACGAGTCAACCTTCTTCACACAAAATGTTATAGATGCAACTATAAAACCAATTAGGCAAACTCAAGTAGAGGGCTTACTCCATTTTCCAGTATTCTCCATGTCCGTTTAAACTCCATTTTCTCCATTTTCCATTTTCCTTAACTCATGTTCCTTACAGACAAGACAAATGCTATTTCTTGTAGAATACATGGGATGAAGTAGGCGAGATAACCTGGAGAGCCGAGAGAGATTTCTTACTCCAATGTGGTTTAACACTTGGGTTGAAAACCAACACAATTAGCTTCTAAATTTTCCAAACCTATCGGCTCTAATCACAATTTATACATACAAGGCAAAGGCAGTGATTACAGGGAAAAACGTCAAATTATTTGCTGTGACCAGAAATACAGATTTACTTGCCACCTCCGGATAAAGGAAAGACAACTCCCATAATTTGTGTAAAGTAGCGCACAAATGCAGCTCCCTATATATAATTTAAAAGCTGAAACTGAATAAAGCTCCAGGTGAAGATTGATTCACTTCAACTCTTATCGATAACTTAAAACCGTCCTTGACACCACACCTTAGCTAGTTAGAACACCTCAGAGCTCATTGGACGTAACACACTGTAGCTTTCTTGAGGCCTTTTGGACTGTTGTTACTGGGGACATTTTTTTAAAACAGTTTTATCAAATGATTTTAAAATCTACCAAGACTATGACTGTGATTTATTGTGGCTCCTGGTCAATACTCAAGTCTTGAAACTCCTAACAAGAACTTCACACAGTGAGGGTATTTTCGGTGTGGTGGGCATTGACAATCTTTCTGAGGGGTGTCCTTACGTCTAATCACAACCTAACGTTACTTATTGAGACGAAAATCACTATCTTTTATACATTAATGATAAAAAGTAAAACATTCAGAGCCTATATCCTAAGGGCCTCATTCACTTGCTACTTACTTACTACTACTTACCGCAAGTAGAGATAGCAAATGTTTCCTACTGGCGTGCCCCGTTCGTGTTACTTACTGCGCGCTACTTTCCCTTACTTTACTCTCGATCGTAAGTTACTTCCATCATCTTAAATGGCCGCAAGATTTGAGGCCGCAGAAAAAGCCAAATTGCTATTCAATTGACTTCCGTCAAGCCCTTAAATGGCTAAACGCAAACTACAGGTTACTTGTACCAAGGAGGTCCTGCAAAGGTCTTACTTACAAATCTTAGCATTAATTAAGCAAACAAAAAAATAGTCCTGTACATTAATTAGAAGTGAAAGTGATGTTCGGTCTTAGAAATAATAGCACATGTTGCAAATCTGCAAAAATAAATACTTTATTTCATGTTTCATTTTCGTCATAAAGTCCTACGGACTTCAACCTCCAAGCCTGTATTACTTTGGAATCCAACCTCCATATTTCATTGAAGTCCTACTGGCTTGAATAACGGGTTACGGGCTTGGAGGTCATTTAAGCCCGTAGGACTTCGGACGGAAATTAAACATGAAATAAAGTATTTGATTTTGGCGATGTGCCAGCTTGAGAATGTTGTGCTTTTAATTCTAATGTCACCCATTGTGTTCCCCATCATTTACAGTGCTGTATTGAATATATATATTTGCATATACAGTGCTCCGAGTTTGCGGGCTTGAAACATGGCCTTGTGTCCGTGATCATGTTCAAGCACGCAAATGCTTACTGCCGATCGCATGGTTTGCGATCGGGACTGGGTAAGTTAAAGTAGAGCTACTGGAGCAAGTAGGCCAAAAGTAGGAAATAGGAAAGTTACTTGCATGTAATAGCCCCGAATTGAATGAGGCCCAAAGTGATTAGTGACAATCGAATTATAGTTTACACTATTAACAAAGGTCTGCATAGTTAGAACTATGGTATTCCCAGTAGTAACATATGGATGTGAGAGCTGGACCCTAAAGAAGGCTGAGCTCCGTACAATTGATGCTTTTGAATGTTGGCGAAAACTACTTAGAGTCCCTTGGACTGCAAGAAGATCCAATAAATCAGTACTTCAGGAAATCAAGAGAAACTATTCACTGGAAGGTTTGATCATGAGGCTAAAGCTCTGATATTTTGGCTTTATCCATAGATAAGACTCTGATTCTGGGAAAGATTGAAGGCACACAAAGAAGGGGACGACAGAGGCGGAGATGGTTAAACGAGGTCACTGAAGCAATGAACATGAACTTGATGGAGCTCAAACGGGCAGTGACTGACATGTACCTGGCGTGCTGCAGTACAGAGTCACGGAGAGTCGGATATGACTGACTGAATAAGCCACAACAAAAATTCGAGTTTCTAGCACACAAACATTTTGAATGGTGAGAGGATCCTCCCTATGACTATGACCTGCGTGTATTTATATTCCGGTGAGCACATTTAAATAAATCAGCTAGGACTGAGCCTATTAAAAGGAGAAAGAGAGTAAGTAAAATAAATATATTTGGACAAGAAGAAGAGGAACAGTAACTAGCATGGACATGGAGCGGGTGCAGGTCTGAGTGGGCCTAGGACAGCATAACAGTTAAATAGAGCGCTGCTTAGCACTGGGTAAGGAAGAATAATGCACATGTGACCTGTATTCAGAGTAGATTCCTCACTGGCAATGAACAGTAATACCTTCTGAATATAATCCTCTACAGAACCCGTGTTAGTTGTTGCTGCTGGATGCTCTGACAGATGTGCCCTTTACACACTTGTATGAATATATTAATATACAGAATCAATGACAATGCGAGACAATCACTATATACCAGAAGGTAAACACAGCAAGTGTCAGCAAGGTATAACGATAAATATTCTTTATTTAAATATATAAGGCTTAAAGGGACAATGTAAAAATCCATCTTTAATCAGTTTTATATTGTCAAGATCAGTATAAACAACTTAAAAAAAATGTTTTTACAAGAAAACGTACATTGAGAATTGCTAGTTTTGCCACACACTTTAGGCTGTTGGTCCACCCATATTTTTCCAATTGGGAAGTGCAATTATTTCTCCAGACTCTGTTGAAGCATAATTGATATTATTCAGTTGATTATCCTCATAACAGCCCATCCTCTCCATCTTATTACATACAACATATACATGATCTCCTTTACATATATATGCAAAGTGACATACATTATTGTCCATTGAAATAAGTATAAGATGGTATTGCAAAGATTATCCATAGGGAACGCACCATTATTATTTGTGAGTGGACTTATATGACCATGGGCATAGGAGCCCGAAAAAATCTGGGGGGATAATTCAACATTGCTCCCAGGGCAGGAAGCAGGGTGGATCTACAGCCGGCGCAATGCTCTCGGGTCCTGCTCTGGATGGCCTATTGCTGCAGTGCCCCCAAAAACTTTTCTTCTAAATATCTTTGTTTAAATTCTCAATGCCCCTGCCTCCCTCAATATAATAAAAAAATATATTAAAAAAAAAAAATATATATATATATATATATATCACATATAATAGTTGTCAAACTACGAATTGTCGTTACACTTTGCGAGCTCGCAAGAACTGCATCCCTCGCGAAGCATCCGATGGGCCGCATTTGCGGAAGGTGGAGGCTCCAACGTCGGCTATGTTTGTCCGCTAATGCGGACCCTCTCGAAGCGAGGGTCCACATTTGCGGAGGTGGAGACTCAAAGGCGTCTCACACGCGGTTAAAAACACACACACACGACTTAGAAAAAAAAACGACCTCGGAACCAACCTTAATGGCACAAACACTCACACGCACAAAAAATACGACCATAACGGCCGAACCATGCGCACCTAAAAACAGTCAAAACACACCAAATACTCACAAGAAATACATAAAAAGCTTACCCATAGCAAGGGGGGCACCCAGGACCTCTGAAAGTGAAGTTACACCTCCATTTAAGTCCAAATTCCCGAGTTCAGACACACGAAAATCCCCTACCTAAGAGAAAAAATGGCAGCCGGAAAAAACGAAAACGAGGCTCAAAGCCCAGGACTGCCCAGCCACGAACAACTTAGACAAGACGGGATCCGAGATAAGCTCGGAAACCCGTATTAACCCCACGGGATCCAAGATAAGCTTGGAGACCTGCATTAACCCCACATTAACCATCGCAGTGGGGGTCCCGATCGCACGCAATCGGGGACCCCTGCTGCAATGAAAATTCGAAATTCCTGCATTATGGGTCCTTAAAGGACCGTAAAGGTCCTTAGAGGACCCGTAATAAAATATATATATATACACTATCACGCATGGGGTTCTATACAGAGCCCCATCAACCATTAATTAACCCTGTCACTAGATATATAGACCCCCATAAGTCCTTCATTAACCCTGTCACTCATGGGGGTCAATACAGACCCCCATAATCACTTAATTAACCCCTTAACCCATGGGGGGTCAATGCAGACCCCTAATTAACCCCCTCACTCATGGGGGTCAATATAGACCCCCCAAAGCCCTTCATTAACCCTGTCACTCCTTAGTGTCAATACAGACCCCCATAAGCCCTTCATTAACCCTGTCACTCATGGGGGTCAATACAGGCCCCCATAAGCACTTCATTAACCTCCTCACTCATGGGGGTCAATATAGACCCCCATAAGCCCTTCATTAACCCTGTCACTCATGGGGGTCAATACAGAACACCAAAACCCCTAATTAACCCTGTCATTCATGGGGGTCAATATAGACCCCCATAAGCCCTTCATTAACCCTGTCACTCATGGGGGTCAATACATACCCTCATAAGCCCTTCATTAACCCTGTCACTCATGGGGGTCAATACAGGCCCCCATAATCACTTAATTAACCCACTCACTCATGGGGGTCAATACAGACCCCCATAAACCCCTAATTAACCCTGTCATTCATGGGGGTCAATATAGACCCCCATAAGCCCTTCATTAACCCTGTCACTCATGAGTGTCAATACAGACCCCCATAAACCCTTCATTAACCCTGTCACTCATGGGGTCAATACAGGCCCCCATAAGCACTTCATGAACCTCCTCACTCATGGGGGTCAATATAGACCCCCATAAGCCCTTCATTATCCCTGTCACTCATGGGGGTCAATACAGAGCACCATAAACCCCTAATTAACCCTGTCATTCATGGGGGTCAATATAGACCCCCATAAGCCCTTCATTAACCCTGTCACTCATGGGGGTCAATACAGACCCCCATAAGCCCTTCATTAACCCTGTCACTCATGGGGTCAATACAGACCCCCATAAGCCCTTCGTTAACTGTGTCACTCATGGGGGTCAATACAGATCCCCATAAGCACTTCATTAACCCCCTCACTCAGGGGGGTCAATACAGACCCCCATAAACCGCTAATTAACCCTGCCACTCATGGGGTCCATACAGACCCTCATAAGCCTCTTTTTAACCCCATCAGTCCCATAAGGGTATATTAAGACCATTATGGGCCTGTTACAACCCAACATTAACCACATAAGTGCCATGACGGTCCTCAAGGACCATCATGACACTAAGTATAAACACTACACTGCACTATACCCCCCCCAATAAAACATTAAATATCAACTAAACACCCTCTACACTAACCTATTAACACTTACACTACCTACCTACCTACCCCCTAATAACACCCACCACTCTAATTACAGAAAATAAAAAAGCCTAAAGTCACAAAAAATAAATAATCTACATTACAGAAAATAAAAAAACACATTACAACCTCCCCCCACCCCACTACAGAAAATAAATAAAAAAATGACACACCTGAAAAGGAAATACATACAATACAAATACATACAATGCAAATAAAATATTCCCTTTCTGAGCCTGAATTGAAAGCTCTTTCGTGAATACCTACAAGAAAATCTTGTCAAAGGCTTTATTCGACCATCCACTTCTCCAGCAGGAGCTCCTATTTTCTTTGTAGAAAAGAAAGATGGCAGCCTACGTCCATGCGATGATTACAGAGACATTAATAACATCACTGTTAAAAACCGCTACCCCTTGCCTCTGATTCCTGAACTTTTGGAGAGACTTCGCTCAGCTAAAATATTTACGAAGCTTGATCTTCGGGGGGCATATAATCTGGTTCGCATAAGACCAAATGATGAATGGAAAACAGCTTTCAGAACCAGGTACGGGCATTACGAATATCTAGTAATGCCATTTGGGCTGTGTAATGCCCCTGCAACTTTCCAGCATCTTATCAATGATGTACTACGAGATCTCCTGGATCAGTTTGTTGTGGCATATTTGGATGATATCCTAATATTCTCTGATAATCTTGAAAACCACAGAAAACAGGTCCGTATAGTTCTGGAGCGCCTTCGTACCCACTACCTACACATTAAACTGGAAAAATGTGAGTTTGAACAAACAGAAATTCAATTCCTGGGGTATGTAATAACTCCCAAAGGTTTAAGTATGGATGCAAGTAAAATTAAAGCTGTGTTGGACTGGCCTATCCCCAAGAATGAAAAAGATGTTCAGAGATTTGTGGGGTTTGCCAATTTTTACAGGCGTTTCATTAAGAATTTCTCTGCCGTTATTACACCGATCACTGAACTCACACGTAAAGGGACTCCTTTTCAGTGGTCCGATAAGGCGGATACCGCATTTTCCCGATTAAAGACTCTGTTTACCACTGCCCCCGTCCTGGTCCATCCTCAGCCGGAATTACCATTTATTGTGGAAGTTGATGCTTCTGATTCAGCTGTTGGTGCTATACTGTCTCAAAGGACTGGACCTAAGATGCTGTTACATCCGTGTGCCTTCTATTCCCGCCAGATGGTACCAGCAGAGAGGAACTATGACATAGGGAATAAAGAACTATTGGCTATAAAAGCTGCCTTCACCGAATGGAGACATCTCTTGGAGGGAGCTACCCATCCAATTACTGTCCTCACAGATCACAAAAATCTGGAATGTATTCGGTCAGCAAAGAGACTGTCAGCCAGACAAGCACGCTTGTCCCTATTCTTCTCAAGGTTTAATTTTTTGGTTACATACCGTCCTGGCTCCAAGAATGGTAAGACGGATGCCTTGTCTAGAATAGCTGACCCCCTCCATACTACCGTAACCAAGACCACCATATTGCCAGAGGATATATTTATAGGAGTTACATTTCCTTCTAATCTGATGTCTAGCATTAAAAAGGGCTACGCTGAAGACCCAGTTCTTCGTGATCCTCCTCGTGATCTCCATATGACGATGCTTAATGGATTTTGGATTTTTCAACAACGTCTGTTTGCTCCGGAGTCAGTGCGACTGGACCTTTTACGTCTTTACCATGACTCAAAACCAGCAGGTCATCCAGGAATCCGAAAGACACAAGAGCTACTTGCCCGATCCTTTTGGTGGCCGAAGTATCATGAGGATGTTAAGAAGTATGTGTCCTCTTGTGATGTATGTGCCAGACATAAGACTCCTCGCTCATCCCCTGTTGGCTTGCTTCAGCCTCTTCCGATTCCTCATCGTCCCTGGGGGTCTATATCCATGGACTTTATTGTGGAACTACCTCCCTCTAAAGAACACACTACCATTCTTGTTGTTGTGGACAGGTTAACTAAGATGGGTCATTTCATACCAGCTCGTGGTCTCCCTTCAGCTAAACAGACGGCTGACCTGGTTATTCGGGAAATATTTCGCTTACATGGAGTGCCCGATGAAGTAGTTTCTGACAGGGGAGTGCAGTTTACATCTCGTTTTTGGAAACATTTTTGTTCTAATCTAGGTATTAATGTAAATCTGTCGTCAGCTTTTCATCCGCAAAGTAATGGACAGACTGAGCGAACCAACCAGACTTTGGAGCAATATTTGCGTTGCTATATTAGTTACCTGCAGGATGACTGGCTGGATTTTCTACCCACGGCGGAGTTTGCCTATAACAATGCCCAACACTGCTCCACTTCTTTGAGCCCATTTTTTGCCAACTATGGTTACCATCCGACCTTTCTAGTCAGTCTCCCAATTACTACTTCAATTCCTGCTGTCACTGACCGGCTAACCGACTTACGTGATTCCCAAGCACTGTTGAAAGAGACTCTTTTGGAGGCTCAGGAATGTTACAAAAGAGCTGCTGATAGGCATAGAAAGGAGGCCCCAGTCTATCATGTTGGTGACAAGGTGTGGCTGTCAACAAAGAACCTTAAGCTTCGGATTCCTTCTCATAAATTGGGTCAAAGGTTCATGGGACCTTTTGAGATCATTGCTCAGATCAATGCTGTCACTTTCCGTTTGCAACTTCCAAATTCCATGAAAATACAGCCAGTGTTTCATGTTGCACTGCTTAAACCTTTTCATGAAAATACTTTCCCTGGCCGAGCCCTACCTGCCCCACCTCCAGTCCTCGTGGATGGCGAAGATGAATACGAAGTGGAAAAAATTCTTGACTCCAGGATCTTCCGTAACAAGCTTCAATATTTGGTTTGGTGGAAAGGCTATGGTGAGGAGGATAGATCGTGGGAACCAGTAAACAATATTCATGCTCCTGATCTTCTTCGGTCTTTCCATGCACAGTACCCTGCTAAACCAGGTAATAGGGCATCCGAGGCTGCGCCTATAGAGGTGGGGGTAATGTGAGGAATTGACTCTGCTGGGATTCAAACCCTGGTTTGCATGTTGCTGGACCTCTTCCCTACCGGTACGCCAGCCTGCCTCTTGCAGATTTGCCTGAGATCTGATACCTTGACTCTAAAAACAATGAAATCAGTGACAACTCTCTTTAGCTGTGTCTGGTCAGCTGTCTGGTTCTTGGCCTATATAAGGCACTTCCTGTCTCTGTATCCTTGCCAGATTATTGTTGGTTCTTGATCCCTTCAATAAAGCTTGTTCCTGTTTCACCTACAAATTGCTGAACTGGATTATTGCTGATCTTGGCTACTGGTCTCCACAACCTTGTGATTCCTATATCATTACAGTTAGTGTAGAGGGTGTTTAGTTCATAGTTAATGTTTTATTGGGGGGTATAGTGCAGTGTAGTGTTTATACTTAGTGTCATGATGGTCCTTGAGGACCGTCATGGCACTTATGTGTTTAATGTTGGGTTGTAACAGGGCCATAATGGTCATATTATACCCTTATGGGACTGATGGGGTTAAATAGAGGCTCATCAGGGTCTGGATAGACCCCCATAAGTGACCCGGTTTAAAATGGTGTAGTGCTTACACTTTGAGTCATGAGGGTCCTGGATGACCCTCATGGCACTTAAAGTGTTATTACATGTGTTCATTAGCGTGTTAGAGGGGTCTATATAGTTGAGGCACACAGTACACTCACATTGTGTGACAAACAGCATTTCAAAACTTTATTTTAATGACCGTAATTTTTTGACGGGCAAGTCGCTAATATATATATATATATATATATATATATATATATGTATTTCTATATATAATACATGTCTATATGTCACCTTATTATGTATCTATGTCTATTAACCAACTTAATCTCTCTCTCGCTCTCTCTCTCTCTCTAAATATATATATTTATATATATATATATATATATATATATATATATATATATATATATATATATATTTAGATATATAAATTATGGGACAAAGCTTTCATGGGAACAACATACTCCTCCATAGCACCAGCCCCTCTAGTGGACAAATCTGGTAATGCATGATTAAGTTTAATTTTGCTATTTTTGTCACCTATTCATTTCATCTAGGGCGGATTTGCCTCCCCCATCCCCCAGTTCCTACACCACCTGTATATGAACACACAATAAATAACTAAGCAATGCCATTAACAAACCAAGACCATGACCAATGTGGTGTGTGTAAATTAATTGTGCATTTTTATCTGCTGAATGATCTCATGTTTTACATGAACAGATGCTAAACTAAGACAAAATAGTTATATTTGTATGAACTCCTTGCTCTCTCTCCTATAAAAACACGTGCATCTCCTTAGTTTAATTATTATAGAATTATGCGTACTATGGTCAAATTATTGTATAACTGTATTTTTCAACAAATATTCTAATGATATGTTGTGCTAGGACCATTGGACTTTTGTGCACACACAGACACATGTTTGCTTTACGATTTGAGGAGAGAGAGATAAAATGTGTTACAGACACACCTGGATGTGGATTGCCCTAATATCACAACTTATAGGGCCTCCAAACTCAAAGGGACCACACTATCATCAACTATAGTTTGACTGCTGACCTTTTGAAAGTTTTGTACACACTATATTGCGTTCATTAGCAATACATAGCGAAGAGAGATGATGCAATGAGTGCGAATGGAGAAACATAGTAACAGTGAGTGGTTACAGAGAAGAAGCAGGTTGAGGTGAGAGCAGAGTGTTGGTGAGGAGAGAGAAGCCTGATATATATTTGGTCTCCATTAAAAATATGTATCCCAAAGAATCAAAGACGTTTTTAGTTCCATATTTTTTTTTTTACATTGGAAGATACCTATGTACATGACCTTAAGAGATTTACAGTGTATAAAGTATTTGAGGCTAAAACGCTCTGCTTTGTTTGGATGTACAAATGTTCTCTAGGCTTTATCTTAGAGCCTACTGACACAAAGATTATTTTCTAAATTGGAATTTCTTAATATTTCATAGTGACTGTTGGTCAGATACTTTTAATTGATTAAACTATTCTTGATCTTAGACTTATACAGACCTCAACCTATACATCATATTCTGCATTAACAGAACTATTTTTCAATAAATAAAAAGTCCTACAGTCACAAATAGAGAAAGCATAAAATCTATACATTGTAGCCTTGTTCAGCCTCCTGTTCTATATTCAGTTACACTGGCAGAAACACAATACTTGAAAATAACTAAAATATTACATATATGGTAAACACTACTATGGGATCCCCTTTTGAATCGCTACCTTGTTGTGGTGAAGAGGCTTGTGTACTTTAATGAAACTGTGAGCTTTACCATGTAGGGTCACCTAAGATGGGCAGGTCATAGCAGAGATGTCAGACAAACTGTGGTCTAATGGAAATGGAACTGGCAACCCACTCTATTATCTTTGCCACGATAACCTTATGAATAAGCAAAACCAGAGACATAACAAGAATGCCTGGAATGCTGCCATCCATTTGGTCACAGAGATTCAGACACCACTGAGTGACTAGACAACAACTATGGAATGCCCTTTAAAACAGATGCATTTTGTAGAAAAAAACTCTTTAAATACATAGATATTTGTATTAGTATACTGACAATTAAAAAAATACATGATCCATCAATGTTCATACAAGTCAAATACACAAGAAATCAATTTAAGCCAATCTGACTCCTGCCTGCAGCTTAAGCCAATCTGACTCTACCCCCCCCCCCCCCCACTTCCAAAGCAGCCATTCTCTGGTCCTGCTCCTGTCTGCAGCTGAAGCCAATCTGACTCTCCCCCACTTCCAAAGTAACCATTCTCTGGTCCTTCTCCTGCCTGCAACTGAAGCCAATCTGACTCTCCCCCTACTTCTAAAGCAGTGATACTCTGGCCTTGCTCCTGTCTGCAACTCAAGCTGATCTGATTCACCTCCACCTCTAAAGCAGCCATTCTCTGGTCCCTCTGCCTGCAACTGAAGCCAATATGACTCTCCCCACACTTCTAAAGGTGTATTGAAGACACTTGAGGAGGCTAACTTCACTAACTTCAGCCATCCATACCATCTGCACTTTTATTAATATTAGCTTGCATTTATCTACTATTTTTATGTGTTATTATTTTTTGGGACATTGTTACTTTTTAGATCAATTTCATTCTATGGTATTTCTCTGTAACTCCCCCCCTCTACCATCAACCCCTCTTTATCACACATCCTGTTTATCTATAAATAATGTCCTGTTTACTCACAGCTCTTTTTCTCTCTCAGCAGTCTTTCTCTGGCCCTTCTCCTGTCCGCAACTGAAGACAATCAGACTCTCTCCCACTTCTAAAGCAGCCATTCTCTGGCCCTGCTCTTGTCTTCAACTGAAGCCAATGCAGAAACACTTCTGCAAGTCCCGTCTCCACTCTCTCTCCTTCTTCTGCTGGCTTCTGGAGATATATCTCCTAACCCAGGCCCCTCATCTGACATTTTCATTGTAAGTTATGTTATCTGACCACTAGGGGCATATAGCAGCATTTTACATACTAGAGCCATTCACCTCAAATTACTTTCACTCAGATCCCTTCCCTTTCATACTAAATGAAATACCTTTCTAACTTTGCATACCTTCCTACCTCAGTAAACTTTCATTTTCTTCCTGCCCCTTGCTATTGTCTATCTGTTATTCTTGTCCAGGTTTCTGCCTCTCCCATTCCCTTTAGATTGTAAGTTGCGAGTTTCCAATCCAGTAGGGTGCTTTGGAAAAAGCACTTTCTACAAAGATTCTATGTTCAAAACAGGTCCCTCCATTTTCTGTAGTTTGTTTACGTTGTATTTTTTGTTCTTATCCCCTGTATATCATTACAGAATATGTTGGCGAGTTATAAATAAAAGTTAATAATAATAATTATAATAATTTATATGGTGCTCTAATCCAAAATAAAAAAACTGTAACATTGAAGTAGGTAAAGTAGGATTGTTAGTAAAAGTCAGAGTAGTGAGATAGTACAAGAGACCAGGTGATGGATCAAGGTCATGGACATGACAGTTTATTATATGGTAGGTGAAGGGTAGATGGATGAACAGGCCGAGTATGTTGTATCTTATGCCCGATGGTAGAAAAAAAGATGGTGGAAACAAGAATTTTGGTTTTTAGAAGCTGGGTGTTGAGGCAGAAAAATATAGATTTCTCATTTAGAGATTCTTTGTTGCATCACATTATATTTTTTAATGAAAGTTGTTGTGCTGGAAAACTGCCTTAAACCTATAATTGTGGGGGTGACTTTTTCAACCAATGAACTGTGACAAAATTTTATGAGCCACCATATTCAACCAGTGAGATAACATATGGCTTTCTGATTGCGATTTTATAGCAAATTTAAGGATGTTTTACTGATGTTTTTATGTTGAAAACATGTTTGTTTTATTTTGAAAATGCAAAGAAAAGGGTGAAACAGGTCGAATTCTAGCAAAATAAATTCTTAGTACAGAAAAAAATGAAATCACTGCTTTAATGCTAAATATTGCCAATGACTTTTATTTGTGGTATTGAAAATGTATTTACGATATTAGAATGAAGAAGCTGAGCCATATATTTCAAATAGCACTTGTATCTCATTATATTGTTCTAGAATTGGATAAATGCACTTAGTACCATCTGAAAGACAGCTCAGAGAACATAAATAAAAATCAATTTACTATAAGAAAAGAAAGTCCTTGAGGAACATTAAGTTTCAAAATCAGATGTCTCCTTTAGAAGGCCAATATATGTAGCTTTTATGGACTGGACAACACAATCAAAAACATTAAAAAAGATATTACTTTGTGAAACTCTTGGCAATCATTTTGTTTTTCTGGATAATTTAATGGCATTGTACCTACAAATTATTGCAAACTAATAATATGTATTAAGAGTGATTATTCTGTTTTTTGAAGACTTAAAGACCTTAAATTGCAATACTTGTACATGGTTATTTCACTAACTAAAATTTCATAAAATTACCTTTTAAATGTGTATCAGTAGTATATGTGATAAGCACTATATATGATATTTGTAGATTTGTATTAGTCTTCTGGCAACCTATTAATTTGATTTACGGTATATTGGTTGATCAAAAATCATTTGTATTGATTCATAATTTTTAAGAGAAAAAGATTGTCATACTGGCAAGTGGGTAGTTGTGGATATTTCTTATAGTGATTGTCATGTGTTTATTCATCACTGAACTATATATAACAGCGCATGATATATACATGCTATGGGCATATTAATTCTTTAAGTGGCAAATTCAATTCCAAAAGCCTTGTTACAGTGGCAAATTAATTAAAAAATGACCTAAAATATCAAAAAAATATAAGAAATTCCACGTCACTTGTTGGTGGACTATTTTTGGGCCACTATTTTAAGTCAATTTGTGACTTCTAATTAAAAAAAAAGTGTTGATTACATTAATAAAATAAGAGAAGAGTTGTTAAGATGAGTGGTGATGAGACATTTTACATTGCATGGTTCAAGCCATTTAAACCTCGTAGCAAGAACTGCAGGGGGAAATTACGCAGCGAGGCGGTCAGTGCAGATGTGCTACCTCCAGAGGTTCAAGCCATTGTAGAGGAGGGTTATTATGCTCTTGAACTAATTGGTTATGGCATTGTCAAAAAATATTAATACAAGGCCTCAAAGTCCCATTATAAACACGACTTCAAACAAATGAAAGTAAATGTACAAAATTAAAAAAAGTTTTATTAAATTTAGTATGATTATTTCATGCTGTATTATATTGTAATTGATTTATATTAATAAATTAAATACTGCTTTTACACGCATAGAATTCACATAATAATATTATGTTATTTGTGTCGAATTTGAGTGGGGCATAGAATAAAACTCATCGACTTTCCATTGACATGAATTATATGATTGGGTTCATTTTACATAGATTCTTTTACAGCAGTTTCTTCAAGGAATGTTCAAAACTGAGGGCTATACACACATACACTTATAACACTAGGAAATTGTAAGGCTGGCAATGCTGGCTGGCATACAATGTGAGGCTTTTGGTCCTCGTTGGTTGTATTTTCAAAGTCCTACGTGCCTGGTGTGGTTAGCATAAGTGATACTGTTTGCTCCGTTATGTATTTTCTAAGTTATGCGTGCCTGGTGTTGCAGAGCCTCGTTTTCATCCTGTTTAAGAATTTTTACATTTTTCGTCCGCCATTTTTTTTCTCGCTTAGTTACGGAAAACGGAAAATATGCCTCAAATATGGTGCAACCTCACTCCCAGGTTCCGGGCTCTCCCCCTGTGCTGTGTGTGAGTGTGATTTTATATATTTTATATTTTATATATGGTGCTCATTGCAGACGAAGTCCCGCGTGCTTGCAGCCTAAGTGCTGTGCGGCTCCTTCGCCTCGCTTCTTGAGGCTCACATATGTGAGGGTGCCACTGGCTGCAATGAGCACTTTCGGCACTTATTGCAGCCTAAGTGCTGCGAGGCTGCTTCTTGAGGCTCACATGTGTGACGGCGCCGCTGGCTCGCCTCGTGAGGCTCGCGGTTGCGCCTTCGCTTTGAGATGGACGCAACTGCGTTACCAACATCGCAAACGTCACCAACATTGCAAAATCCCCACCTATATATGTGATATTTAAATAAAAAGGGCTACTGACATTTCACATCTAGGAAGTGATCTTGTTTGGATGAAGTTGACTCATCATTACCATTTAGAGGGTAAATATACAGTGAACCTGCTTGTCATATTTTCTAAACAGTGAATTGACAGTGAGTGTAGCCTTTTTCATAAATGGAGAAGTCTCTATAACCTCAATGGAAATAAATGGCTATTATTATTTTTATTATCATCTTTTATTTGTAACGCGACAACATATTCCGTAGTGCTGTAAAAGGGTTAAGAATAGGGCAAAATACAGTAATAAATTGAAAGAATGGAGGGCCCTGTTTTGAGCTTAGAATCTTTGCAGAAAGGGCTTTTTCCCAAAGCAAGATAACTCGCCACTTACAATCTAAAGGAACTGGAAAAGTCAGAAAAGCCTTGGCAAGAAGACAGATAAGGGTTGGGATAGACCAGGGAGGAAGTGAGAATGTACTTAGGTAGGAGAGGAGAGGTAGGGAACAGTTAGTAAGTCATAGTGAGGAAAAGGCTCAAGGATATGATCTTCACCTAGTGGACATATAATATAACCTGCAAATAGGAATGTCAGGTGATTTTGACTGTTATATAGCTGCAACAATTAGGGGTGGGTGGGAGTGAAGTGGTGTCTGGTATAAGGAGGGTATTAGGTGAACAACAGGTCTGGAAAGAGGAGAAATGGAAAGACAAACAGAGCTTGAGACTACACTGTATAAGGAACCGAAGGAGGAACAAGGAGAAGGGGAGGGTCATGGAGAGGCATGGAGATCAGTGTAAAACAAAGAAAAGTAACATTCAAACACATAGAGCCTCATTCAATCAGAAGACCGCGTTCTGGCGTGCTGCGGGTTCCCGTTCATCTCTGATTCAGGTGCTATTCAATTGAACAAGCCTGCAAGCTTGTGTCGAATGCCGAAACCGTAAACCATGCACTGGTACGTAGCAGTTCAGGGCGGGAACATGATCAATTAAGCAGGGCCTTAACGACCTATTTCAAAACAGCCAATAGAAAATGAAACTGCCATCATTGAGGCAGTCAGTATAAGATGGAGGTTGCATGTCAATCAATTAGCGTTTAGAGGTACGATATGCAATCAAAATCTCAAAATAATAAAAATAAATGCCGATACTGTTCTAGTCCATGTGGGTGGCCTGATATGTATTAACTCATTGACTCCCGATATCGATATAACCCCAAATTGAAACATTAAAAATACAAGATTTTTGATTGCCGATTTGCGGGCTTGAGACTGTTGTGCAATCACATATATAGTTGTGAGCATACGAGCCGTTGCTCGCGCTTGCGGGCTTGCACAGCGAGCCCGCAAGAACTGCGTCCCTCGCAAAGCGAGGGGCCACATTTGTGGTGGTGGAGCATCCCAACGTCTCCGCAAATGCAGGTCCTCGCAAAGCACTTAGGCAATGAGGCAATGAGCGCCGCAGGCACTCATTGCTGGCGAGCCTCGCGTAGCGAGGCGAGTCGTTAAACCCACCTCGGAACCAACCTTAACGTAACAAACACCCACGCGCACTAAGAATCCGACTATAACGGCCGACCCGCGCTCAACTAAAAACAGTGAAAACACACCAAATACTCACACAAACTACATAAAAAGCTTACCCATAGCAAGGGGGGGCACCCAGGACCTCTGAAAGTGAAGTTACACCTCCATTTAAGTCCAAATTCCCAAGTTCAGACACACGAAAATCCCCTAAGCGAGAGAAAAAATGGCCGCCGAAAAAAATGAAAACGAGGCTCAAAGACCCAGGACCGCCCAGCCACCTACAACTTACCCAAGAAGGGATCCGAGATAAGCTCGGAAACCCGCATTAACCACAGGGGATCCGAGATAAGCTCCGAGCCCTGCATTAACCCCACATTAACATTGCAGTGGGGGTCCAGATTGCACGCGATCGGGGACCCCCGCTGCAATCAAAATTCCCGCGTTACAGGTCCGTTGTAAAAGAAAAAAATA
The DNA here is from genome assembly GCA_027410445.1 of Discoglossus pictus. NCBI lineage: Eukaryota > Metazoa > Chordata > Amphibia > Anura > Alytidae > Discoglossus > Discoglossus pictus. The sequence goes on along the minus strand of CM050165.1, from coordinate 433,525,471 downwards.
TATACACTGTCACCCTGTCAATCATGGGGCTCAATACAGACCCCCATAAAACCCTCATTAACCATGTCACTCATGGGGGTCAGTATAGACCCCCATAAGCCCTTCATTAACCCTGTCACTCATGGGGGTCAATACAGACACCCATAAGCCTCTATTTAACTCCATCAGTCCCATAAGAGTATATTAACACCATTACGGGCATGTTACAACACTACATTAACCACCTCAAGGACCATCATGACACTAAGTATAAACACTATACTGCACTATACCACCCCCAATAAAATATTAAATATCAACTAAACACCCTCTACACAAACCTATTAACATCTACACTACCTACCCCCTATTAACCCCCACCACTCTAATTACAGAAAATAAAAAAGCCTAAAGCCACAAAAAAAATCTACATTACATGAAATAAAAAGCATGACTCACAAAAAAAATAAACTACATTACAGAAAATAAAAAACCTAAGTCACAAAAAATAAAAAAGTAACATTACAGAAAATAAAATAAAAATATTACAACCCCCCCTCACTACACAAAAAAAAAAAAGCACACACCTGAAAAGGAAATACATATAATACAAATACATACAATACAAATACATACAATTACAATACAATTACATACAATTACAATACAATACACCCCTATCTAATATACATCACACAATCTATCTAAATAGCATAATCTAATATACATGCTATCTATATAATAATACATCCCCAATCTATCTAAATAAATACCACAATCTATCTACAAAACATCCTATGCTATCTATATAAAACGCATACCCCTAGCTAACATACAATAAATGCTATCTATATATTAACTAATATAAGTCTAAGCTAAAATAAAATAATTAAGACCACTTACCTTTGCAGATGTCCATTGGGATCAGCCACCTACATAAAAAAAAAAAAAAATTAGTGCAACACGTTTACAGTTCTAAAATAAACATTCTATACATTCTAAATATTCTGCTCACCTTTCCGGCATGTCCCGTCCTTATTCTTTTACTTCGGCGCAGCACCTGTTAAAAAAAACACAACATTAATACACATACGTCAAAATAAAATAAACAAAATCTACATTCTACTTACCTCCCCGCGATGTCTCCGGCCTCCTCCGGATCCTCTTCTGCCACGCCCTGTAAAAAAAATAATATATATATATATATATACTTACATTCGCACTCCCGGACATCCCAGATGCTAATGAGGCTCCAGGAGACTTTTCCGGAGGAAAATAAGCAATGGCGCCTTCTGATTGGTTGAAAATGCTGTCTATCAAATTCACCCAATCAGGAGGCGCCAATGTGTGAACCAATCACAAAGGGATACACCCTAAAATCCCACTCTGATTGGATAATGCACCTGTCAATCTTTATATAAACCAATCACAAGGCGCAGATGCCTTCAGCCAATCACTATGGAATACACCCCCACAGGGTGATTGGTTGGAGCCTCTGCGCATTCTGATTGGTTGCACTGACAATAGCCAATCACAAATACACCCTCACGTACTGATTGGTGAAGGCTTTGCGCATTCTCATTGGCTACTGTTAATATCAATCAATATTACAGCCAATGGGAAGGCGCAGATGTCTTCACCAATCAGTATATTCCATTGTGATTGGCTGATGACAATAAAGCCTTAGGATTGGTTCAAATAAAGATTTACAGGTGTGTTATCCAATCAGCTTTGTATTTTGGGGTGTATACTTTTTTCATTGGTTCACAAATGGGGTCTTCTCATTGGCTGAATTTGATAGACAGCCTTTTCATCCAATCAGAAGCCGCCATTGCCAATTTTATTCTGGAACACTCCATAGGAAGGTCATTAGCGTCCGAGACATCCGCCAAAGCTGATGTGTGTCGCTTTTTTTTTTTCATGCGCGGATGCTTCCGGAGAAGACGAGAAGGCCGGAGACATCGCGGAAAGGTAAGTTTAATGTAGATTGTGTTTATTTAACTTTGGTTTATGTTTACTAATGTAATGTTTATTTTTACAGGAGTAGCGCCGGACAAGACGCAAAGATGGCACACAGTACACTCACATTGTGTGACAAACAGCATTTCAACACTTTCATTTTTTGACGGGCAAGTAGCTAGTTATTTATAGTGACTTACATTGCTTTCCCCAAAATTTACACTGCATTATTGATTTTTTATTTGCGTTTACCCATCCTTGTCTTCCTTATCTGGTCCCCCACCAGGTCCTTCCTTGTCGGTCCCCGATCTCCAGTTCTCCACCTTTTCCAGTTGTCCAATTTGTGGGTGTTAGGTTATAGCTGTGATCTGAATGCCTGTGTAGCCTATCCATGGGCCCCACATCTCTATAAATTTGGGTATAGAATCAGCAAGGGAGTATGAAATTCTCTCATTTGTCGCAATGAAATGTATTTTTGCTTCGATTGTCCCTATGTCTAGGAGGTTATTTTTCCAGTTTCTGGCTATGTGGGATTTTGTAGCTAATAGGATATATTGCAGAAGATTGTTCTGAGGTGTAGAGAGTGTTGCGTAATGTATTCCCAGCAGGCGCGTTTCTGCTGTTAATTTTACTGAATGATGAAAGATGTTTGTTGCTAGGTCACCTACATTCTTCCAGATTTGTTGGACTTTACTGCACTTCCACCAGGTATGGATGAATGTGCCTATATCAGTGCAGCCTCTGAAACATTATGGGTTCTCTGACTTGCTTCATTTAGCTAATCTGTCCGGTGTAAGATATGTACGATGAAGAACTTTTATTGAAGTTACTAAGATGCTATGATTCAAAGAGCCCCTGCAGATATTCGCCCAAGATTCTTCCCAATTATTTGAATCCCATTGGAGTGTTAAATATTTTTCCCAATCCCACATATATCTATCCTTACTTTCCTCTTTAGGAGAGATAAGTATGTGATATATTTCACCAAACATACCTCTAGTGAGAGGAGCATCTTGGCAAATTTCCAAAAGCCTGTTGTGTTTAGGGAGCCCTATTGTGTGAATTAATCGACCTACAAATTGTCTCAATTTAGTGTAATTATAATGTTCATATAAAGGGATGGCATATTCGTCCCTAAGTACTTCAAACAAGAGAATTTGGCCGTCCTTTACCCATGAGCATAGTCTGTCTAAAATTTTAGATAGAACCTCTAGCACAATTAATCAGGATGACTCCAGAAATTAAAGGTATTCAAATTAGACTTCAACATTTCAAAATGTCATTGTTTGCAGATGACCTTCTCTGCTCTATCACGGATCCCGTAAATGTAACCTCACAACTTATGCAGATCCTAGATACATTTGGGACCATATCCGGTGTAAAAATTAATATAGGCAAAACAGAAGCCTTAGCATTAGATATGACATCTGCAGAAAAATAAATTATTTCACAAAATTATAAATTTCAATGGGCCAAATTTTTTTTTAAATATTTAGGGATACACATAACATTAAAAATAGAAGATATGTATAAGGCCAATTATATTCCATTATATAATAAGCTAAAAAAAGGTTTAAACATTATTCTAAACACAGTTATCATGGCTAGGGAGGATTAACACAGTGTGATGGAGTGCCATTAGGGGTCACAAGAGAGCTCTGTAAGACCTCTCCCCTGAGAATGAAAAGAGTTAAATCCAGGCAGTTATCAGAGGCTAAATGGAAGCCCAGCTGTGAACTGCCTTTAAAAGCAGCAGAGAGATGGGTGGAGTCTCTCTCACTTAGGCTTGGGCCTAAGAGCCGTGAGCTGTGTGTGAAAGCCCTGGACAGCTCAGCTGCGGGGATCCTGAGAGCTGGGATTTGTGCTGGAGCGAGACAGTCAGGAAGGCTGCTGTGTTCTAGAGTTTGCGCACAGAGAAGACTTTTGTGGTATTGGAGATATTCCACTGAGATAGGATTATCTGAAGACCCCATCCCTAAGAAGCCGGATGCAATAAGGGATAAAAGGTTGGTGCCAACGCATGTTATTCTCATTGTATCCAGAGAAGGATTACAAAGGTCCCAGGGAGAAGAAGAGTGCATTGAGAGTGAGAGTAAGAGTCCCTCATCACAAGAGGGTGACAAGGGCCCTATGCTTCACCCACGATTGATAGAAGCTGTAGAGGAAAAGGCAAATAAGAGACTGTTTGGTTCCTGGCCACAAGGTGGTGATATAACACAAATAAGAGACTGTTTGCAATTTGGCCACAAGGTGGCACTCTCCGGAGCAGAGAAGCTGACCGGATATAGTTAGGGTGTTCCTGAGTATAGTAAGCACGTTTATGTAGGATTTATTTTATTGCTGAAGATAAGCACTGTTTTTTGTTCTGTTTATGCTAACACATAAAATAGCAGTAAAACTCAACTTTGGACAAGCCTGCTGTGTCTTCCTCCCTGTATAAATGTGAAAGAAAACAGGACGCAAACCCCGCCAGAAGGGGGCGCCCTGTTACACTGGTGGCAGTGGTGGGATCGTGAAGTGTCTGAGTGCAGGAAGACAGCCCACAGTACAGTACAGTGATGGAGGATATACTGAAGGCCTTGCTGCAACAGCAGCAACAGCAGCACCAGCAGCAGCAACTGCAGCAGCAACTGCAGCAGCAACAGCAGGAACAGCAGCGACAAGCAGAGGAGGAAACAATCTGCATGAGAGAGGCCACAGCTGCTCATCAAGAGTTCACTAGAAAGTGGGCCATCCAGCTAGCCCAGAATGAAGCTATACTGGACAAATATAGAAAAGATTCGGCCAGAGTTAGAGCCAATGAAATTCTTTGGGAGCTGACAGAGGATGATGACGTGATCATATACCTCACCATTTTTGAGAGAACAGCCATTAGGGAGGCGTGGCACAAACGGTACTGGGCCAGCCTCATTGCCCCGTATTTGACGGGCGAAGCTCAGAAAGCTTATCTGAGCTTGAATGAAGAAAAGAAAGAAAATTATGATGACCTCAAAGCTGAGATCCTTGCCAGAGTTGGAGTTACCCGGGATGTCAGAGCACAAAGAATCAGTACCCAGAAATATAAGAACAAAGAGAACCTGAGTTGTAATAAGGAGAAGTTACAGTACCGAGGGGAAGTCTCACAATTTGGACAGGCCCCTACCTGTCTGTGGGAAAAATCTGATGATAGAAGATGGAATACCAAAGAAGAGCATGCCCATCTCTACCACAGGCCAGTGTACAGGTTCCCTGATGAGAGGATGAGGAAAGACTCCCAGAATGAACAGAAGGCGTACTTTACAGCCAGCATAAAGGCGCTGGGGGTGCAACAAGCCAGCCGGAGAAGTGCTCCTATACTTCAACCACACGAGAAAGGTTCGACTGGCATGACAAGGAGAGATTTCCATCCAAATATTATGGACACCCCATTGGAGCTTGGCGTTGAGAAGTCATTTGATGATATTGTCAAAGATAGACAAGCAAGGAACTGGCGGGCTGACAGAGGAGCCGCCACAGAGACGGCAGGAGCCGCCACAGAGACGGCAGGAGCCGCCACAGAGATGGCAGGAGCTGCTAATGAGAATGCAGAGTGCACAAAAGAAACTGCAGAGACCGTAACAGATATTGCTGAGAAAGCAAAATAGCCTGCTAGTGCAGACAGAATGGCCTTAGAGGAGGAAAAACAGCATTCTGTAAGGCTCCACGGACAATTTAAAGTCAAGATTGAGGAGCTTCAGATGAGAGAGCAGGAGATGAAGAAAGAAATGGAATCTGTTATCCAGTCCCACAACAGGAAGGTTCAAGAGTTGCACAAGCAGCTACATGAAATGGAAGCAGAGAAAAATGTCTGCATGGATAACTTCTCACGTCAGAAGAATGAGCTGGAATACAGTCGTGAGAAAGAGGAGAGACTGATTCTGGAACTGGAGACAGCAGCACAAACAGTAAAAAGACTGGAAGAAGATATCGAATCGGAAAGAGCAGCCCATCGGAAGTCTAAGTTTAACTCTGAAGTTATCCAGTTGCGGATCCTGGACCTTGAGTCTTCACTTCAAGTGGAAAAGGCCAGCTGCTCGCAAAGTGCATCCGACTTAGAGATGATAAAAAAACAGTTCAGAGAAGTGGAAGCTGCTTATAACCGAGAAAAGAAACGGGCTGACCTTAATGCAGAAAAACTCAAGGAGTACCCACTGTCCCAGACTGGACAAATGACGCAGAGCATGGAGATGTGTCATACCAAACCAGACCAGCGAGAGGTAAAGATGATGCCAGACTATATTCCTGAATGGCGGAGGATGCCTGCATTTGAGGACTACAGAGTGTCCTACAGGAATGAGAAACTGATGCCTATTTGGGAGCAGAGGAAGAATCCTCCCAAGTCTAAGCTGGAAAACATGGGGGACATCCTGAAGATGGAAGGATTGACCCAGGAAGTAGCTGAAATCACTGCTAGGTGTACAGCCCTCCAAGTACAGATCACCAAGCTAGAACAAGAGAAGAGCTCCACCAATGCAGAACTAGAAATCCAGAGAGCCCGGTTTGATTCTGAGAAACTGCAGCTACAGGGAATAATTACCAATCTGCAGACATCCCTTTCAGAGAACACTGTACAGAAGGAGAGACAAGACCAAGCGGCTCAAACTCAAGAGTAGCAGCTGACTTGTCAAATAACCACATTGAAACTGGAAATCTCCAAGCTGAGAACAGTATTAACGCAAAAGGACAAGGAGCTTGAGGGACTCCAATATCGGGTGGAAGATGAGAAGAGGCAGACGGAGCAGGTGATTGAAAACATGCAAAGAAATGAAGAGTCAGCAAGACAAAACATAGCTGGACTCAACCACAAAGTGGACAATCTAAGCAGTATATTGAAGCAAACTGAGGACAAGCTAGCAAAGTTCACCAGAGAACTGGAGAGCGAGGCCCAGCAGATGGTTCAGTTAAGGGAAGAGCACAATAAGGTGATTAGTGAGAGAGAGTCAACTCTTAATGTGTTTAATGAGTACAAATCCACAAATGAACAAGAATAAAACTCTTTAAATCAAGCTGTTGAGACTCTGGAGAAAGGTCTTCAATGAGGCGCAAAGTAAGACTCACGCAGCCACAATGGAGTCTCTAAAGACGCAATTAATTGAGAAGGACAACCAGTTACGGCTTTATGAACAGAGAATCTCTGGGAAGGAGGTATTGACAGAAGAAATCCTTCACCTAAAAGAACAATTGCTTGCTATGGAAGAGACTGTGAAAAATCTGAAAGATCTCTTAGAGAGTGACGTAAACCAAAGTCTACATAACCTCAAAGAGAACAGTAAGCTTTCAAGCTCAGAGAATTTAGAAACATCCCCAGATCTTGGAAATGATCACATTACTTCATCTCTTGAAAAATCAAACCAAAAAGTACTTTCAAAAGAAGAGCTGCGTGAGACCGATTCAAACAAAACCAAGGCCAAGGATGAAGAGACAGAGAAAAAGAAAGACATTATTTCTGTCTCTAATAAAGAGAGAGCGAGTGTAGTCAAAGAAGCATCTAGTAAAGTTGAGAGTGGTGCAAAGCAAACTAAGGAGTCAGCTGTGATAGATCAGCCAGAAGAAAGCAGGGAAACAAAGGTTTCACCAACCATAGCGGATCAGTGTGATACAGAGCAGCAACCTGAAACATCAACAAAAAAGGAGACAAAATCACTTGACACTGAAAAATCTTCTGAAACTGAGAAGAAAACAAGTACTTCAAAAAATAAACATAAAGATAAATTACTTCCCAACGAGAGCAAGCAGACTGACAGAGCAAACTCAGTGGTTGAGTCTCAATTGACAGAGGATGGAGCTGCAACTCCAGAAGTAGAGAAGTCTTCAAAATCAGAGAAGCAAGCTCCAGGTTTAAGAAATAAGCATAGATCTAAGTTAGTACCTGAAGATGAAAACAGTGGAACAGAAGGGAAGGAAATGACATCGGAGAGGCAGAAAGATGGTCTCAAGTTGACAATCAGGGTCTCCAACAAGAGGAAGAGAGGTGACGCATTATTTGTGGTTTCCGCAGTTGCAGAAGCTGAGGAGCCTGAAGCAGAGGAAAGCATAGGCCGGACATTAAGACGGTCGCCGAGAATTTCACGTCCCTCTGTCAAGGCCGTTGAAGTCAAAGAGCATAAACCTGAAAAGAAACCCATTGATGAGGAGGACAAATCTACTGCCCAGAAAGCAGAAAAAGAATTGGAAGAATGGAAACATAAGAGTAAGGAACTCAAGGTAAATCGTTACAAAGATTATGTAAAAGAAATTGAAGAAAAACAAAGCAATGAAGAGAAAGTGATGTCGATCACTCCGGTCCAGAAGGATGAGCTTCTGTTGTACCAAGGAAAACCTGTTCTTCTGAAAAAAAAGAAGAGACAGAAAACTGCGTACAAAGGTCGTACAGATGACACTTGCCTAGATGAGAAGATCAGGAGGAACAGAGTTGTGTGTAACAACCTAAAGGTGTGGTTTGGAGATACTGTCAGTATCCAACCTGGTCCAGGGGTGCCATGTGGCGAACAAAACGGTGTGTTCCCCATAGATGATGAGGTGGACGAAATCCATGGTAGTCTATTCGAGGGGTATCTCAAGCCTTGCTTCATCAAAGTTGATGGATCAATTGAAGAAGGGAAAGTTCTCCATGGAAGTACGCGTGCTGTTAAGCTCAAGAGAATAGAGCAAGACCCAAGCCCATACTGCATAGTTGCACTAGAGAATATTATGCCCTATGGAGATGAGCCCCTTAAACGAGAAGACAAGAGAAAGATAAAGTTACAAGTGAGCGTTTACGGCCTCTCGGCTCATGTAGCTCAACTACATGGTGTTGAGCTGAGGGGGAGGATATGTGATGGAGTGCCATTAGGGGTCACAAGAGAGCTCTGTAAGACCTTTCCCCTGAGAATGAAAAGAGTTAAATCCAGGCAGTTATCAGAGGCTAAATGGAAGCCCAGCTGTGAACTGCCTTTAAAAGCAGCAGAGAGATGGGTGGAGTCTCTCTCACTTAGGCTTGGGCCTAAGAGCCGTGAGCTGTGTGTGAAAGCCCTGGACAGCTCAGCTGCGGGGATCCTGAGAGCTGGGATTTGTGCTGGAGCGAGACAGTCAGGAAGGCTGCTGTGTTCTAGAGTTTGCGCACAGAGAAGACTTCTGTGGTATTGGAGATATTCCACTGAGATAGGATTATCTGAAGACCCCATCCCTAAGAAGCCGGATGCAATAAGGGATAAAAGGTTGGTGCCAACGCATGTTATTCTCATTGTATACAGAGAAGGATTACAAAGGTCCCAGGGAGAAGAAGAGTGCATTGAGAGTGAGAGTAAGAGTCCCTCATCACAAGAGGGTGACAAGGGCCCTATGCTTCACCCACGATTGATAGAAGCTGTAGAGGAAAAGGCAAATAAGAGACTGTTTGGTTCCTGGCCACAAGGTGGCGATATAACACAAATAAGAGACTGTTTGCAATTTGGCCACAAGGTGGCACTCTCCGGAGCAGAGAAGCTGACCGGATATAGTTAGGGTGTTCCTGAGTATAGTAAGCACGTTTATGTAGGATTTATTTTGTTGCTGAAGATAAGCACTGTTTTTTGTTCTGTTTATGCTAACACATAAAATAGCAGTAAAACTCAACTTTGGACAAGCCTGCTGTGTCTTCCTCCCTGTATAAACGTGAAAGAAAACAGGACGCAAACCCCGCCAGAAGGGGGCGCCCTGTTACAACAGTAAAAATGAACATACTACCCAGATTGATGTACCTCTTTAGGTCAACACCTCTTCAGATCACCATGAAGGACACACTTCCAAAGATTGATTTTTAGATATATTTGGAATAATAGACCCGCTAGAATCACCACAACACTCACGTACAGGCACAAATCCAGAGGAGGTCATGCCCGAACTTAAAGCAATCTTACAGATCACCACAACTGGCCTTTATACCCTTAACACACTCAAGTTTATCCCAATCAGCTTGAATAATTACTGAAAATTGTACCATGTATCCATAAACCTGGGACCAGTAGCGTAGCAAGAGGGTGGCGCCAGAGGAAAAAAGCTCCCAGTTGCCACCCACATAGAATCGCTCTCTCCCCTCCCCCTGGCTCCCTCCTCCTGCACCTCCCCCTGGCTCCCTCCTCCTTCACAGCCTATGGTGGAGGAGAGGAGGAGCCGCCGGTGTTAGGAGTCACCAGTAAGAAAGAAGCTTCCGAACTGCGCGGGCACACAGGTAAGGGAAGTATGGGGGGGGGGGGGGGGGGATAGAGAAAGGGAGAGAGACATGGAGAGACAAAAAGGGAGAGAGACAGGAAGAGGGAGAGAAACAGGAAGTGGTAAAGAGACAGGAAGAGAGAGAGAGGAAGAGGGGGAGAGAAAGAAAGAGAGTAGCAGAGAGAGGGAGGGGGAGAGAGTCAAAGGGAGAGAGGAGATGGGCAGAGAAAGAGAGAGGGAGACAAAAAGGGGAGAGTGAGAGATGTAGAGGGGAGAGAGAAAAAAAGAGGGATAAAGAGGTAGAGGGAGACAAAGAGAGGGGGAGTTAGAAAACGGGGTAGAGAGGGAGAGAGAAAAGGGGCAACAGAGAGAGGGAGAGTGGTAGAGAGGGGGAGAAAGGGTAAGAGAGAGAGAACAAAGAGGGAAAGAAAGAGGGGAGAGGGCTAATGAGACAAAGAGTGAGAAGAGAGACAGAAAGAAGGAGAGAGAGAGAGAGAGAGAGAGAGAGAGAGAGAGAGAAAGAGGGAGGGATAGAGAGAAAGAGAGAGAGTGGGTAGAGAGAAAAGGGAGAGAGAGAGAGAGAGAGACAGAGAAAGAGGAGGAGAGAGAAAGGAAGAGGGAGACAAAGAGCGGTGAGAGAGAGAAAGAGAGAGGGGGACAAAGAGTGGGAAGAGAGAAAGAAAGAGGGAGAAGATAGAGAAAGAGGGGGAGAGAGGAAGAAAGAGGACAGAGGGAGAGTGAGTGGGGAAAGAAAGAGGAGGATAGGGAGAGGGAGACAAAGAGAGGGGAGAGAGAGAAAGAGAGTGGGAAGGGGAGAGAGAAAGAGAGAGGAGTATTGAGGGGGAAAAGGGAGAGAGAAGGAAGACGAGAAAGGAAGAGAGAGAGAAAGAGTGGATGTGAAAGAGAAGTGTAGAGAGAAAGAGAGAGAGAGGTATAGAGATAAATAAAGAGAAAATGGGAGAGAGAGAGAAAGAGGAGAGGTGCGAGAAAGGAAGAAGGAGACAAAGAGGGTAGAGAGAAAGCAAGAGAGACAAAGAGTGGGAAGAGAGGCAGAACGAGGGAGAAGAGAGAGAGAGAAAGAGAGCAGAAGGAGAGTGAGTGGGGGAGAAAGGGGAGAAAGATAGAAAAGGAGAGAAAGTGATGGGAGAGAGAAATAGGGAGAGAGTCAGAGGGGGAGAGACAGAGAGAGGGAGAGAAAGAGAGAGGGTAAAGAAAGAGGATGACAAAGAGAGGGGTAGAGACAGAAAGAAGGAGGGGAAGAGAGTAAGAGGCGGAGATAGAGAGAAAAGGAGAGAGAGGGAGAGAAAGAAAGAGAGGGAAGCGAGAGAAAGGGAGAGAAAGAGAGGGAGATGGAGGCAAATATAGGAGAGAGAGATGGGGAAAGAGTGAGAGTTAGAGGAGGAGAGAGAGACAAAGAGAGGAGGGAGAGAGAAACAGAGTGATGTGAGAGACACAGAGAAAGAGGTAGAGAGAGAGGTGCGGGGGGGGGGGGGCAGCGATCTCAGGGACATCCCCGGGCGGCAAAAGCTCTAGCTACCCCACTGCCAGGGACACGGTAACTTGGCTTAACCTACCACCGTCTGGGATCAAAAATTCATCAAACCCCATGATCAAATATACAGCATCAGGAGTTACTTGGGTCCACTGCTACTCCACACTCTTTCCTAAATCCCCTCACTTAATTTCGGTCTTTAGACATCGCCAAGCCCCAAAAGATATCTCATCTATCTCTCAACATTGGTGGAAATCCAAAAATGTAGACATGTCTACGGACATGTCTTTAACCTCTTAGTGAGTCCTCTCGGGTACTGGAGGCCCTGGAAGCGTACAGCTGTTTTGATTATTGTTTGCCCTCAGAGAGTGCTGACTGTTTGATAAATGCATGAAATGGGTCACAGAGACTTAATAAGACATAACCAATGCCAAGCAGGCAGTCCGGATGGGAGCAACAATGCTCATGGGCCCTTAGCAAAGGTTTTAATGGGCTGTGAACAATTGATGGAGCTCCAGCTGATCAAAAAAGTCAGGGAGCTAACCACAGAGCAGAGGGCAGGGGAAAATCAGGTAAACGGGGACCACACTCCTTATAGTGTGCCCAAGGGGCCAGCCATAAATCAAGGGACAGTAGGAGAGAGCTGTGAGATCCTTCCAGTGGACCCAGTGACCAACTGACAAGAGGACATCCTTTGAGATTAGAAGTAAAAAGATTTCACCTTAAAGAAAGAAAATAGTTCTTTACAGTAAGGGTGGTTAATCTGTGGAATTCTTTACCAAAGGAGGTGGTGACAGCGGATTCGATAGATAACTTTAAAAAGGGATTGGATATATTTTTAAATAAAAGGGCATTAAGGACTATCCTGGATAGAGGGGGGTATTGATCCAGGGAGAAATCTAAATTGCCAGTATCTGGGGTCAGGAAGGAATTTTATATTTTTTTCCCTGTTGAGACAATTGGCAAAGTTTCAATGTTTTTTTTTTTTTTTCTGTTTGCCTTCCTCTGGATCAATTAACAATAAATCCACGTATTGCAGATCAGAGGAGATCTAAAAAGGTTGAACTTGATGGGCTAAGTTATTTTTTTTAATCTAAATTACTATGTAACTATGTAACTATGTATATATGTTTGGACTGGGCCTGCATGAGTGCTGCTGGCACTGGGGAGCTACAGGGAACCATGAATGCAACCATGTACTGTGACATACTGAAGCAGAGCATGATTCCCTCCCTTTGGAGACTGGACCGCAGGGCAGTATTCCAACATGATAATGACCCCAAACCCATCTCCAAGATGACTACTGCCTTGCTAAAGAAGCTGAAGCTAAAGGTGATGGACTGGCCAAGCATGTATCCAGACCTAAACACTATTTAGCATCTGTGGTGCATCCTCAAATGGAAGGTGGGGGAGTGCAAGTCTCTAACACCCACCAACTCCGTGATGTCATCACTTTTGTTGCCAACGGTTTAGACATTAATGGCTGTGTGTTGAGTTATTTTGAGGGGACAGCAAATTTACACTGTTATACAGACTGGGGAGGCTGAAGGAGGGGGAGGCTGCAGAAGGGCCTGCTGGGCATGTGCAGGCCACTGGCTATGATGATGTTTTCTATGTTACCCATGCTTTGCTTTATTTCTCTTTAAAAGCATATTTCTGGCAGTTGTGACTCTTTAATTAGCAATTCATGCTTCTCAGAGGCCTTTTCTACGCCTTTACAGGTTGAAGGTACACAGAGACATTTGGCAAATTATGAGCACTTGGGAAAAACTTCTGAGTAAACTTCCTAGTGCTTTGGATGTCACTATGGAGCCATGTGATAGCGATTTTCAGAATGGTACAGCCACTCAGAACTTACAATATTGGGACATTATGAGCACTAGGAAGGCATTTCTGGGCGGTTGGATGATTTAGATGTTTGATGTGATGGCTCGGAAGTGATTTACAAGTGAATTTCAAAGGTTTTTTTCTTATGGTACCACTGGAATGGAGTCCTATATTACCTTAACTTTTTATATGGCTAGGCCCTCATTCAATTGCGATTTGGCCAATTGAATAGTGCTCTAAATAAGCACATAACATATTTTTTTAAAATAAGTTTTCAGTTAGTGAAAACCTTGCTTTTGGATAGATGCTTACTAACTAAAAACTTCTTAAAAAATATATGTTATGTGCTTATTTAGAACCCTATTCAATTGGCCAAATTGCAATTGAATGAGGGCCCTAGTATATAGCCAGTATTTCTATAATACCCAGAACTGCAATTATTAAATTACATACTGTACTTTTTTTTGTATTAGACCCCATAATTTATTTCTGAAACTTAAACACACCACACCAGTTTCTAGGCAAGAAGAGTTTGTGAATTAATAACTTGCAAAATTTGTCCCAATTTTTTATCTGTCAGCTATTTGAATGAGCTCAAGAGATCACGGCTGGGCCTGAAAACATATTTAATTTACCCCTCCTGTGATTACTGTGATTTCAAATCTTGTGTCTTCTTGGCTATGTTGAATGCTGAACAACTTAAATGAATAAATGTACATGACACTTTTAGGATAGAGTCACTATTCTCTACCTAGGTGACGGCGTCAACATAAAACATAATATATTATATCCTGCCTGTAAAAAAAATCCTAATGTGAACTCTTTGTGAATGCTATCTGTCTATAGCTCTCTCCGAGGAGTGAACGTGGGGTTGTATCATTATATATTACATGGCCCTGCTATAATTTTACATGTGCTCGCTAGGATCTATAAACACTCGCTATGGGCTAAAAAAGTATGTGCATTATGAAATCCATGTAAAGGCCCTCAATAACACTATGTTCTACTTTACTGGACACGGTTTCAGAAGGTAAGGGGTTAATGTTACTTACAGTAAAATGTACAGTATCTCACAAAAGTTAGTACCCCCCCCCCCCCCTTTACATTTTTGTAAATATTTTATTATATCTTTTCATGCGACAACACTGAAGAAATGCCACTGCTACAATGTAAAGTAGTAAGATATATATATATATATATATATATATATATATATATATATATATACAGGGAGTGCAGAATTATTAGGCAAGTTGTATTTTTGAGGATTAATTTTATTATTGAACAACAACCATGTTCTCAATGAACCCAAAAAACTCATTAATATCAAAGCTAAATATTTTTGGAAGTAGTTTTTAGTTTGTTTTTAGTTTGAGCTATTTTAGGGGGATATCTGTGTGTGCAGGTGACTATTACTGTGCATAATTATTAGGCAACTTAACATTGCGTCCAGCAGCAACCACAGCCTCCCAGACACTGTTCAGAGAGGTGTACTGTTTTCCCTCCTTGTAAATCTCACATTTGATGATGGACCACAGGTTCTTAATGGGGTTCAGATCAGGTGAACAAGGAGGCCATGTCATTAGATTTTCTTCTTTTATACCCTTTCTTGCCAGCCACGCTGTGGAGTACTTGGACGCGTGTGATGGAGCATTGTCCTGCATGAAAATCATGTTTTTCTTGAAGGATGCAGACTTCTTCCTGTACCACTGCTTGAAGAAGGTGTCTTCCAGGAACTGGCAGTAGGACTGGGAGTTGAGCTTGACTCCATCCTCAACCCAAAAAGGCCCCACAAGCTCATCTTTGATGATACCAGCCCAAACCAGTACTCCACCTCCACCTTGCTGGCGTCTGAGTCGGACTGGAGCTCTCTGCCCTTTACCAATCCAGCCACGGGCCCATCCATCTGGCCCATCAAGACTTACTCTCATTTCATCAGTCCATAAAACCTTAGAAAAATCAGTCTTGAGATATTTCTTGGCCCAGTCTTGACGTTTCAGCTTGTGTGTCTTGTTCAGTGGTGGTTGTCTTTCAGCCTTTCTTACCTTGGCCATGTCTCTGAGTATTGCACACCTTGTGCTTTTGGGCACTCCAGTGATGTTGCAGCTCTGAAATATGGCCAAACTGGTGGCAAGTGGCATCGTGGCAGCTGCACGCTTGACTTTTCTCAGTTCATGGGCAGTTATTTTGCGCCTTGGTTTTTCCACACGCTTCTTGCGACCCTGTTGACTATTTTGAATAAAAGATGCAATTTTAAGAGTGCTGCATCCCTCTGCAAGATATCTCACTATTTTTGACTTTTCTGAGCCTGTCAAGTCCTTCTTTTGACCCATTTTTCCAAAGGAAAGGAAGTTGCCTAATAATTATGCACACCTGATATAGGGTGTTGATGTCATTAGACCACACCCCTTCTCATTACAGAGATGCACATCACCTAATATGCTTAATTGGTAGTAGGCTTTCGAGCCTATACAGCTGGGAGTAAGACAACATGCATAAAGAGGATGATGTGGTCAAAATACTAATTTGCCTAATAATTCTGCACTCCCTGTATATATATATACACAGGGCTATAGAGATATATACTGCTTATATATGTATATATATAGGTATATAAGTTGCTTGCATGGATTGAGATCTGTCCAGGATGTTTGTATTATGAACAGAGTAATTATCAGTATTATTTTACCTGGACTCCAGCTAGGGGATTGGGCTGCTTTTAGTATTTGTTCATTTAGATCATCATTTTTAAGGACAATAATAAAGGTTATATTTTGTTTACAGATGAGCTGTGCCTTTAAGAGCTGAAGTTAAGCCTTTGAATTTAAGAGCTCAAGTCCAGCAAGTTTCCCTTGATAGGTTTCTAGTGAAGTTGTCTACGTCACATACTCCAGGAGAGTCTCCAGCAGGGTGCAGTGGTGTTAAGAGACAAAAAGGACAAATATCTACTGTGCAAGTGCCTGATGTTGTGATGGAAGAGGACTCCCCATCCAAGCAATAACCTGTCTCCTCCTTTTACTCCTCTACATTGCCACTATCCTATTGAGCCCTCAAGTCCTCTCAGTACTGTACAGTTAAAGTAAAGTTAAATTCTCTGTTATTTGATGTAATTTTTTTTATTGATGCCGGTTTAGTTTTAAGATTTAACATTGAATCTAGTGTGCCATCGATAACATTGAATTACCGCTATGGTATGATAAGGGGAGTAATGAAGAACCCAAATAGTGCTGATATTGTTATTTGCCAGAATGTTAATTGCTGGTATGTCATTACTGTTACTGTAATTGCTGGCATGTCTTTATTACTGTTAATTACCGGTATATTGTAAATGTTGTAATTACTGTTAATTACTTGTATGTTGTAACACTATATATAAATGATGCAATATGATCATATTGTTCTTCAGTAGTGTCATTTATATTAAAACTACCATAAGTTGGTAACATAAACTCACTGTTCCTTACTTCTGGTACAAATGACAAATGCACATTACATTCACCAGCAAAAACATTTTTTTGATTCATGGGTTTCAAATTTGGAGTGCGCGTTAGATTCAATGGGACACTAGATTCACGTAAATACGGTATATATATATATATATATATATATATATATATATATATATATATATATATATATACTGTGTGAGTTGATGCTGGAGGAGAGCCGGGAAGCACCAAAAAAAAAAATAGATGCCCCTCCTGGTGAGTTCACATTTTTTTTTGCACCGGGGCCCTCTATCCACTTGCTCCGGATAAATGGGGCATTCTAAAACATATAATATGCTAGTATGATGTCATATACTCAAATATAAAGTGCAATGTAAACACTGACAACATATGTGAGGTTGACACAAATCATTTGTCACATGGAATAATGCATGTCCTATAAACATCACATGACACTCAAAACCACAGTCATTGCCATCATACAGTCTGCTTATGTGAGTGCCTGAAAATGCTCATAAAATGTGGGGCAAATTTGAAAAACCCTCAGGGATCAGAGCCTAATAATTTAAACAAACCACCATTAGTTGCAGTTATAAATAGATTATAGAGGACTTTATAAGCAGTTAAACAGTACTCTATTCAAATTAGTGCAAAGCTAGATGGAAATTCAGTTGGTTAAATTAAGTATTACTTTGACAAACATGTTGTAGATCTCATGAGCATTGGAAGGTGACCAATCCGTCCAAAGTCCAATAAATGTTGAGCACCACTTTGTTGAATATTACAAGGCCATGTTCAATCAAGTATTGCTTGGTACCACCATGGAAAAACAAGAAAATTGTTGAGTAGATATGTTTTATTGGTTGAGTATGAGTTTACATTGAGCAACATAGCAAGGTTTCAGAACACACAAACCCCTTTATTGAGCAAGTCACTCAAAAATAATCACTCCTAAATGCTATGGTGGATAACACAAATATTTAAAGAACGTACAGATATGCACACTGGCATATATACCATCACCAAACAATACCCATACTTAAAGTATAAAGCAGTGTTCACGTCCAGTCCATTCTCTGATCATATCTTATATAAAATGAATCATATTATAAAAAATTACACTAAAAGGCCATGATGTTCTGAAAATATACTTAAATGTATACTTATGGCCAACACACCCTACTGGATCGCTATTTTGTTTCGGTGAAGGGACTTGTGCCCTTCAATGAAACTATGAGCTATACCATGTACGGCCACCCAAAATGGGCAGGACATGGCAGAGGGGTCATTCAAATTGGGGTCGATTGGAGAAGGATTGTTGATAGATTCCCACTAGAGATGTCGCGAAGATAAAACCGTGGACACGAATTTCATCAAATGTTCGCGAACGGGTGAACCGGGCGAACCGCCATAGACTTCAATGGGCAGGCAAATGTCAAAACCCACAGGGACTCTTTCTGGCCACAATAGTGATGGGAAAGTTGTTTCAAGGGGACTAACACCTGGACTGTGGCATGCCGGAGGGGGATCCATGGCAAAACTCCCACGGAAAATTACATAGTTGATGCAGAGTCTGGTTTTAAGCCATAAAGGGCATAAATCACCTAACATTCCTAAATTGTTTGGAATAACATGCTGTATCGATCAGGTAGTGTAAGGGTTACACCCGCTTCACAGTAACAGACCAATCTCCCCGTTTAATGCACCGCAAACAACCGCAAACAGTCCCTTTGCACAACCGCAAACTCCCCATTTGCACAAGGTTGGATACCAAGCAAGCCATGTCCCGTTACTTGTCCTCACTGATATCATTGAAGGTCTCTTCCTCCACCCAGCCACCAAGGGTCCCCGAAAGGTGACAACAAGCCCCCTGGGACACCTGCTGTGTTTGGTCTTCCACCTCCTCAAAGCCACCTTCCTCCTCTGACTCCTCTTCTTCAGACTCCTCTCTCTGCGTTGCCTCTGTCTGCGTTATTATAAGGTGTGTACTGTTAAGTAGTACTATTCCTATCGGTTTAATCCCTGTTACGTCCACTATTAGGGGACGAGTATATGGCATTGATTTTTGGAAGCGGGAGATGGAAAAAGATGTTTGGTCGGTCCTCCCACTTCAAAATTGGGGCACTGCACGTGCAATCTAAGGTGCCACCAGATAGGAGTGGTGTGTTCAGTTGTACTATTTATTCCTATCGGATTCAATAAAGCCAAAAAACCTGGCCCGTTACTAGCCAGGAAACTACAAACCAAAACAACACAAAATAGGATACTTCAAATTAAGACCTCGAAGGGAGAAAAAACATCGAACCCAAATAAGATCCAGAAGATTTTAAAACATTTTTACAATACCCTTTATACGGCAACAAAACACATAGATCTACACAAAATGAGGGGATTTCTTAATTCCTGTGATCTCCCCTTAATAGAAGAAAATGACTTAGAGACTTTAAATGCCAAAGTGACCCTAGAGGAAGTGAGAAAAGCAGTCCAGAACCTCAAACCTGGTAAGTCACCAGGCCCAGACGAGTACACCATTTTATATTATAAAAAATGTATAGACATATTAGGCCCGCACTTGGTCACTCTAACAGAGTTCTAGAAGGCAAGCAAACACCAGCAGAGCTGAACAGGGCAGATATCGCTCTATTCCCTAAGGAGGGTTGAGATGCCCTAGAACCAAAAAACTACAGGCCAATAACATTACTAAACTGTGACACAAAGATCCTGTCAAAAATAATAGCTGATAGAATGTCATCCTTCTTGCCTAAGTTAATACATAATGACCAAGTAGGCTTTGTCTCCCACAGGCAAGCGGGAGACAACATTAGAAAAGTCATGAACCTACTGTACCACACCAAAGCCTCTAAAATTCAAGCCTGTCTTATGGCCTTTGACATTGAAAAGGCGTTTGATTCCCTGGAGTGGACTTACCTATACGCCACGCTTGAAAAATTTGGTATTAAAGGCCATTTCATAAATCTCATACACTCATTATACAAATCATCCAGGGCAAGGTTACAGATTCCGGGAGATGAGAGATCCTTAATTAAAATAGAAAGAGGAACAAGACAGGGGTGCCCCCTTTCTCCCCTTCTATTCGCAATAGCAATAGAACCCCTGGCTCAGACAATTAGGGCCAATGCTGGGATCACACGCATAAAAATAGGCCATCACCATTTCAAAACTTGTCTATTTGCAGACGACCTGCTCTCAAACCCTACCCAATCGGTCCCAGAATTGATTCGAAACTATGGAGGAGTTTGGTCAGTTTTATGGCCTTAAACTGAACATAGAGAAGACAGAAGCACTAGCGATTGACTTAACAGCAGTAGAGAAGCAGGGTCTCCAAGAGAAGTTTAATATTAAGTGGGATAAGAACCACATAAACTACCTGGGAATCTGACTAACCCCTAAGCTAGAGGACTTGTACAAAGCCAACCACTCAAAACTTTATAAAACAATAATTAATGACCTGAGTAAATGGACAAAGTATAGGTTATCATGGCTAGGGAGAATAAATACAATAAAAATGAATGTCCTTCCTAGGTTGCTCTACATATTTCGAACACTCCCGATCCCGATTAAATAAAAAGAATTAGAAAATATTCAAAGGAAAATGTTTCAGTTTATCTGGAACCACTCTCCCGCACGCATCACAAAGAAAATTATGTACCTTCATAAGTCAGAGGGGAGACTATCGTGTCCAAACTTAAAATATTACCACAAGGCAGCTCAGTTATCTTTCCTCCCAATAGCACATTATATAGGGCTATAGGGTATTTAGAGAACCACACTTTAAGGCCCTTAACCTGGGACAAGGTGGCTTGGCTATCAGAATTGCCTCAGAGCCTTAAAAACTCACCAAACCCCCTAATCAGACACTCACTATCATACTGGAAATGGGCCAAGAAACACACAGATTTGTTCCCTGGATCCACCCAAATGACCCCAATTCTTGACCACCCTCAGGCCCCGAAACACATGAGCACAACATCACAACACTGGTGGAGGTCAAGGTAACTAGATAGACTGGGAGACTGGTTAGTAAAGGGCCAGATGCTCACCTATGAGGAACTGAGGGACAAGCATGAGCTACCACTGTCAGAACATTACAATTACTGTAGGCTGAGGCATTTCACACACTCCTTGACCCAGAAACAGGGGACACCTGTTAAATTGGTTCTCCAAAATTTGTAAAGATAAACCTCTATCAAGGGGGATCATTGGGTCGCTTTACAAATATAAAACATTTGTTACTGGTTGATGCGACACTGGGGGAAGGACCGGAGTGGGGGAGCCCTGGAGACCCTTCAGAAGCAACCGGCAGCAAAATCATCCCAGGAAAGGAAAGGTCGCTTACTGAAGCCTGCCCTAGGGTAACCCAAGGTGGCCCAGGTTAGATATTGTAAATAAAAGGCTAATACTGCTGAAGGGATGATAGCTAATATGACTTTGGTGTTTCCTGCAGATATACTCTTTACTATTGTCTGTTTTACCATGTTTTAGGTATCTCTTAAATTGCAATCACAGTAAAAAATAAGAGAAAATTATTAACCTAAAAAGTAAAAATAAAAAGGACTAGCCAGCTAACTTTCACAAAATGTCTTTATTGTAAATATGTATTTTTGCACAACTGTTATGCAAGACTGTTCAAAAATGCTTTATTTTTCATTACATGCTGTACGTCTTCTGACAATAAAAGAATTTAAATGCAAAAATTTGGTATTGTTGCAGCGACCAGAAAAATTGATGTTAGTTTGCCAGGCAGAAAGTGCCCTAAAACATTGCGTCTTGAACCCTAGTTGGTGGCTGATAAGTCACGCAAGTCATCCGGCATTCAGGGATAAAATACAGCAGCCTGTGGATCATTATTAGCTCAAGGCAGCCTTGTCGCCCACCTTTTCCGATCTTGAACCATTTTGTTGTCCCATGTTCAGTTCTGACTGTGGCTTCTTGGTCTACATACAGATTCCTCAGGAGGCAGATGAGATTATCTGATACTCCCATCTCTTTAAGAACTTGCCACATTTTGTTGTGATGCACACAATCAAAGGCTTTAGAATAGTCTATGATGCTGAAAGATATGCTTTCCTGGAACTCTCTTGCTTTCTCTATTATCCATCGGACATTGGCAAGTCTCCTTGCCGGCGTGGTCGTGGGAGGAGGAGGATTATGTTCACCAATTAATGGATCCCACCGGATTTTCTGTGGGTTTTTGTTTATTGTGCTAGGGATTCTTTAGGATCGGTGAAGAGCAGGAATGCAGTTCTGGAATGTTGATGGAGGATTCCTGGATAGTTGAACTGGAACAAGGTGATTAAAAAGCTCTTTTCCCCCACTTAGTCAATTAGTCTGGGTGCAGAGTAACAGAATGTAACATAATTAAAATAGGAAGTCCAGCTAAGCTAACTACTAAGCAGAACGTCTACAATGCTAAAATCCTGATTGTATCAGCTTCACATTGGTTCTCCCAGACCTGCCCTGCAATTGCAGCATACAGTAAGTGGATTGCAGAATTCAAATTACAAAACTACACATACAAATACATACAAACATCAGATATGTTCAACGTGGATACAATCAGCACAACAAGCAGCTGGCCACACAATGTCCATAAGGGGTATTCACTGGGGATGGGGGTCTCCAGACCCTAGAGAGACCAAATAAGAGCAACCCTTGTTACCAAGGGGTACCCCAGACTGGAAACAACAGTGCCCAGGGGTGTCATGTCTGTCTCGTGCTGGCCCAGGGAAGGGATGTTCTTGGGGAAGACTGGACTAAGCTCCTCTGGAAAAGAAAGAAAAGCAGGTGCCACAGTACTCACCACACTGCCTCACTGCAACGGCTTCTAATTTTAGTGCTGTTGTTTTGTATAATGGATTTCTTTGATGTGGATGTGTCTGAAGGGGAAAGGAAAGTCAAATGCTGCAAATCAATTTAGAATAGGAACCAAGGCAAACTAGATCTGGTCAAGAATGAAATGACAAGTTTAAACATTTATATCCTGGGAATTGATGAACTGAAATGGACTGGAATGGGACATTTCACATCAGACAACCACTAAGTCTTCTACTGTGGTCAAGAATCCTGCAGAAGAAATGGAGTAGCCATCCTAGTCAATCAAAGAGTGCCCAATGCAGTACTTGGTTACAACCCAATAAATCACAGAATGATTTCAATTCAAATTCAAGGCAAGACATTTAATATCACAGTGATCCAAGTCTATGCTCCAACCACGGATGCTGAAGAGGCTGAAGTTGTCCAGTTCTACGAAGACATTCAACATGTCCTAGATATAACACAAAGAAAAGATGTTACTATCATCATAGGAGATTGGAATGCTAAAGTAAGGAACCAAAGGACACCTGGAATAACTGGCAAATTTGGCCTTGGGGTACAAAATTAAGCAGGTCAGTGATTAGTAGATAATTCTCTGGTCGTAGCAAACACACTCTTCCAACAGCTTCCGAAAGAGTCTACACATGGACATTACCAGATGGACAACATAGAAATCAGATAGACTGTATACTTTGCAGCCACAGATGGAGGAGCTCCGTACAGTCAGCAAAAACAAGGAGCTGACTGAGGCTAAGACCATGAGCTTCTTATTGCAAAGTTGAAAATTAAACTGAAGAAAAGAAGGAAAACCATCAGACCAAGTAGATACAAAATAAATAATATCCCTTGTGAATATGCAGTGGAAGTAAAGAATAGATTTAAGGAACTAGACATGGAAGATAGAATGTCTGAAGAACTCTGGACTGAAGTTTGCAACATTATCAGGAAACAGCAACAAAGAATATCCCTAAAAGAAAAAAAAATAAGAAGTATAACTGGCTGTCTGATGAGGCTTTGAAAGTAGCCAAGGAAAGAAGGAAAGTGAAAGGTTATGGAGATAAGAAAAGATTTGTCCAACTGAATGCAGAATTCCAGAGGATAGCAAGAAGAGACAAGGAGACATTCTACACTGAGCAATGTAAAGAGATTGAAGAGGATAACCGAATGGGCAAATGAAGAGATCTCTTCAAGAAAATTGGTAACCTAAAAGGCACCTTTTATGCCACAGTGGGCGTGATAAAAGACAAAAATAGTAGAGACATAACAGAAGAAGATCAGATAAAGAAGAGGCGGCAGTACAACACTGAAGATCTATACAGGAAGGATCTTAACAGCAGTGAGCAGAGCAAAACCAGACATCTTGGCGAGTGAAGTGAGATGGGCCCTAGGATGACTTGCTGATAATAAGGCTGCAGGAGGTGATGGAATCCCAATTGAACTATTCAAAATTCACCAGAATGATGCTGTGAAAGTGTTGCTTGCCTTATGCCAACACATTTGGAAAACTCAACAATGGCCAATAGACTAGAAAAGGTGAGTCTACAACCCATACACCAGTGCCAAAGAGTGCTCCAATTATCGAACAATTGCACTAATTTCAAATGCCAGCAAGGTAATGCTTAAAATTCTACAAGCTTGAGTCCAACAATATATGACCAGGAACTACCAGATGTGCAAGCCAGGTTACGCAGAGGAAGAGGCACAAGAGATCTAATTGCCAATGTCCGATGGATAATAGAGAAAGCAAGAGCGTTCCAAACATTTTTTTACTTCTGCTTCATAGACTATTCTAAAGCCTTTGACTGTGTGGATCACAACAAAAAGAGATGGGAGTACCAGATCGTCTCATCCTCCTCCCAAAGAATCTGTGTGTTGACCAAGAATCCATGGTCAGAACCGAACATGGGACAACAGAATGGTTCAAGGTCATAAAAGAAATGCGAAAAGGTTGTATATTGTCAACTTATTTATTCAACTTATATGCAGAGTACATCATGTGCAAGGCTGGACTGGATGAATCCGAAGCCAGAATCAAAACTGCTGGAAGGAATATCAACAACCTCAGATACGCCGATGATACTACTCTGATGGCTGAAAGTGAGGAGGAACTAAAAGACCTACTGATGAGGGTAAAAGAATAGAATGATAAAGCTGGTCTGCTGTTCTACATTAAAAAGACGAAGATCATGGCACATTGTGAATTGTGGAAATGAAGGAAATCAAAACAAACTGTTCACTAGAAGGTATGATCATGAGGCTGAAGCTCAAATATTTTGTCCATATTATGAAACACAGGATTCCCTAGAAATGACTGCTGGGAAAGATTGAAGGCACAAGAAGAAGGGGACAACAGAGACGAAGATGGATAGATGAGGTCACTGAAGCAATGAACATGAACTTTATTGGAGCTCAGAGGTACAGTGAGATGCACCTGGCGTGCTGTGGTCCATAGAGTCACGGAGAGTCGGATGTGACTGAATGACTAAACAACAACAATGTATGCATGTGTGTATGTATCCTTATTATAAACATATTTATATGCATATAATAAGTATACAAAAACATAAGAACATTGAAATCACATAAAATATTAAGAGTCAAGCTTAATTTCTAAAAAACGCTAGATATTAGCAAATATTATTTTCAAACCCCAGGCATTTACAGGGTACACCCTCCACCATGAATAACGGAGACACAGTCCTGGTGCAAGAGTTGTGGAGGAACTATTCATCAGAAACAGCTATGCTTTATCTGAACGTCATACTAATATCTCTAGACTGGGTAGATACATGGATAGACTAGATGGGCCTTTGGGTTCTTATGTTCCTTTACATCTTTATTTCTGCATTTATGTTTTTTATGCTTACATTTTGCAACACAATGGCTCATTTATCCTGCAAATGGACTCCACGCTCCTGAAAACTCAAAGCAAGCCCTACCCTTCTTGCCCATGAATATTTTTGTAGGGACACACCAGATCATTATCTGCACCAGCTTGGAATTTCACTAATTTCGACTTTTCCAACCTGACCACCCTTGCACTATTACTGATCCATTGTCATGTCCTTGCACACCAATGGCTCTGATTTAGCCTTTGACCTGCTGCACTTCTTCAGCGATACATTATCTCTACTCTTTGTCTTCTGGGACCTATTCTATTGTCCCCAATGTAAGTATACCCAATGGTTAATTACATTATTATTGTTTAGTGTACCAATGGTTGATTATATTATACATAATAAATGCTTCTTGTTGTCATGATTCCTTTTTCTCAAGCTTCCCCTTGGCTTTCTTTAGTATGTAATATGGCGAGGAGCATTCCTTGGCTATTCAGAGTTTTGGTTGTCAATGCCAGACTGTTGCTCATGGCAGGTCCCACCACTCCTCTTGTATTTATATGTTTAAATCATTAACCCTTCAATCAACACAGTCATTAAAATGGAAAACTATGTTGTCATAAACCCTCTAATAGTTTAAAGCACTTAGGATAAAGGGGCTATACAAATGTGAAATAAATAAGAATTGAGTAGACATATTTTAAGTAGACAGGATATGGAACAGACAGCAATAATGTTGACTTGTCTTTGTGTTCAAGAATGAGCATCCTTAAGCCTTGAAGACCCTTCCACATGTTTAGAAGCCTTTCACATACAGTAGACAAAAGAAAGCATGTTTCTCCATTGTTAATTATTATATAGATATTATATAGATAATGCACAAAGGTCAAAATACCAAAAAAGAGTACTATTGTAGATCTTCTTACTGAAGGTTGGAGACGTGTGACACAGCTGTATGACTGGCCTTGGTGGCTCACTACAGAAGGTCTAGTGTCTCTGTTATAATGAGTGCAGAGTAGACATAGAAAGAGCTGAAAGGCAGGAATGAATATTTTAAAGTTTAATAATAAGACATACATTATGAACAAGGACAGGAAGATTTCTCTATGCATATCTATATTTAGTGGCAAAGATGGAGGACTTATTATTTAACAAACTCCTGATGGTCATGATGATTGTATTGGCGGAATAAATCTTACGAAATGTAATGTCATTTATTTTGAAGAATATTATAATATCCAGATTATTTTTGTATTATTCATTATTCACAAACTTTATCAGTTGACAATTAAGTTGCTAAGTTTATTTTATGGAAAATATAATGTAGCATTAATTTAAATTAAAGGGCCAAATAATGGTACAGTATTAATTAATTATTCCATATCTGTATGCATAATAGCAGAGAGGTCAGACAAATTTCAGACTACTGGAGAAGGAACTGGCAACCTACTCCAGTAACTTTGCTAAGAAAACTCTATGGACCAGCACAACCAGAGACATAATGATATTGCACTCAAAGATGAGCCCCTCAGGTAGGTAGATAAGGTGCCGAGGGCAAGTACGAGTAGCACCAGATCTGGTGAAGTGTTTGGGCCAAAGCTGAAAGGACACCCAGCTGCGGATGTGTCTGGAGGGGAAAAGAAAGTCCACTGCTGCAAAGAACAATTCAGCATAGGAACCTGAAATGTTGGAACTATGAACCAAGGTAAACTGGACCTGGTCAAATATGAGATGGCAAGGTTAAACATTGATATCCTAGGAATTGGTGAACTTAAATGGACTGGAACGGGACATTTCACATCAGACAACCACCAAATCTTCTACTGTGGTCAAGAATCCTGCATAAGAAATGGAGTAGCCCTTATAGTTAATTAAAGTGTGGCCAAAGCAGTGCTCGGTTACAATCCAATTCACAATAAATGACAGAATGATTTCTATTTGAATTCACAGCAAGCCATTTAAAATCACAGTGATCCAAGTCTATGCTTCAACCATGGATGCTGAAGAAGCTGAAGTTGTCCAGTTCTATGAAGATCTTCAACATGTCATAGATAAAACACCAAGGGCCTCATTCAATTGTGATTCGGCCAATTAAATCATGCTCTATATAAGCACACAGCATATTTCTTTTACAGAAGTTTTTAGTTAGTGAACTTCTATCCAAAAGCAAGGTCTTCGCTAACTAAAAACTTCTGTAAAAAAATATGCTATGTGCTTATATAGAGCCCTATTCAATTGGCCAAATTGCAATTGAATGAGGCCCCAAGAAAATATGTTACTGTCATCCTCGGAGATTGGTAGGGAACCAAAAAACACTTGGAATAACTGGCAAGTTTGGCCTTGGAGTACAGAATATAGCAGATCAGAGATTAGTCTCTGGTCTGAGCAAACACCCTCTTCCAACAGTCTCCGCGACGACTCTACACATGGACATCACCAGATGGACAACATAGAAATCAGATTGACTATATACTTTGTAGCCAAAGATGGAGAAGCTCTATACAGTCAGCAAAAACAAGACCTGTAGCTGACTGCGGCTCAGACCTCGAACTTATTATTGCAAAGTTCAGAATTAAAATGAAGAAAAGAGGGAAAACCATCAGACAAAGCAGATACGAAATAAACAATATCCCTTGTGAATATGCAGTAGAAGTAAAAAATAGATTTCAGGGACTAGACATAAAAGATTGAATGCCTGAAGAACTCTGGGCCGAAGTTTGCAACATAATACAGAAAACATATCCCCAATATGCCTAAGAAGGCAATCTGGCTGTCTGCTGAGGCTTTTAAAGTAGCCCAGGAAAGAAGGAAAGTGAAAGGTGGTGGTGATAGGAAAAGATTTATCCAACAGAATGCAGACAGGGAGCACGAAGAGACAGGGAGACATTCCACGAGCGATGAAATAGAAGAAGATAAAAGAATGGGAAAGTTGAGAGATCTTTTCAAGAAAATTGGGGATCTCAAAGGAACCTTTCAAGTGGGAGTGATAAAAGACCAAAATGGTAGGGACTTAACAGAAGCAGGTCAGATAGAAAAAGAGGTGGCAGGACTACACTGAAGATCTATACAGGAAGGATCTTTACAGCAGTGATGACCTCAATAGTTTGTCCAATGAGCTGGAGCCAGACATCTTGGAGAGTGATGTGAAATGGGCCTTAGGATGCCTTGCTAAGTTGATGAAATCCCAATTGAACTATTCAAAATGCTGCTGGCCTTATGCAAACAAATTTGGAAAACTCAACAGTGGCCAATAGACTGGAAAAGGTCAGTCTACATCCCAATCCACAAAAAAGGCAGTGCCAAAGAGTGCTGCAATTATCGAACAATTGTACTCATTTCACATGCAAGGTAATGCTTAAGATTCTACAAGCTAGGCTCCAAAAGAATATATGGACCAGGAACCAGATGTGCAATCCGAGTTCTGCAGAGGAAAAAGCACAAAAAATCTAATTGACAATGTCCGATGGATAATAGAGAAAGGAAGAGAGTTCCAAAAAAACATTTACTTCTGCTTCATAGACTATTCTAATGCCTTTGACTGTGTGGATCACAGCAAAATGTGGCAAGTCCTTAAAGCGATGGGAGTACCAGATCATCTCAACCACCTCTTGAGGAATTTGTATATGGATCAAAAAGCCACGGTCAGAACTGAACATGAGACTACAGAATGATTCAAGATAGGAAATGGTGTGCAACAAGGTTGTATATTGTCACCTTATTTATTCAGCTTATATGCAGAGTACATCATGCATAAGGCCGGGCTGGATGAGTCCAAAGCCGGAATCAATATTGCTGGAAGAAACATCAACAACCTCAGATACACCGATGATACTACTCTGATGGCTGGAAGTTGAGGAGCAACTATTTTAAAGCAAGAACTTATTAAAGCAGGCAAAAGAAGAAAGTGCAAAAGCTGGCCTGCTGCTCAACGTTAAAAATACAAAACAACAGGGCAAACGGCAATATCAGTTCCTGGAAAATAGATGGGGAAGAAGTGAGGCAGTGACAGATTTTATTTTCCTGGGATCCAAGATCTCTTCAGATGGTGACTGTAGCCATGAAATTAAAAGACGTTTGCTTCTGGAAAGGAAAGCAATGGAAAGTCTGGACAAGCTAGTAAAAAGTAAAGACATTACACTATCAACAAAGGTCCGCATAGTTAGAACTATGGTATTCCCAGTAGTAGCATATAGATGTGAGAGCTGGACCATAAAGAAGGCTGTGCACCAGAGAATTGATGCCTTTGAATTGTGGTGTTGGCGAAAACTGCTTAGAATCCCTTGGACTACGAGAAGATCCCATAAATCAGCACTTCAGGAAATCAAGACAAACTGTTCACTGGAAGCTATTATCACAATGCTTAAGCTCAAATATTTTGGCTATATCATGAGAAGACAGGATTCCCTAGAAAATACTCTAATGCTGGGTCTTTAGTTTTTATTTTGATTTGTTTTTTTTAATATAACATTATTATCTTATTATTTTTTATTTCCAACGTACCAACATATTCTGTAGCACTCTAAAGGTATTAAGTAGATTGAAATAAACAATATTAAACATGGCAAAAAATGGATGGCTCTGTCTTTGAGTTTAAAATCTTACATACAATGTGTTTTTTCCAAAGCACCTTAAAAAGACTAAAAACTCACAAATGTATAATTTAAAGGTAGTGCAAGAGGCAGAAGCCTCTGCAAGAAACACCAATAAGAGTTTGGAAG
Organism: Discoglossus pictus; assembly: GCA_027410445.1. Classification (NCBI taxonomy): domain Eukaryota; kingdom Metazoa; phylum Chordata; class Amphibia; order Anura; family Alytidae; genus Discoglossus; species Discoglossus pictus. The sequence continues at coordinate 433,495,188 of CM050165.1, read as the reverse complement.
GACCAGGAATAGAGAGAACATAATGTGAACAAGAAGAGAAGACAATTCTTTAGGTGTAAGAAATTACCTGGGTAGAAGTTGGGAAGCTGTTTTTATCAATAGACGACACTGTCGGTGGTCAGTGGTCCGGCGGCACCAGGAGCAGGCAATGCACTGAGGCCCTGGCCCTAGTGCTGTCCACTATGTTAAACTCTGCATTTGTCATCCCCCCTGGACCCCCACAACTCCCCCCTGGCCCCTCACAACAAAATTTCCCCCTGTATTAGTAATGGAACAGGCTGCCAATTGTTATCGTAATCGCGCATGTGCACAAGAACAAAAACTTTGGAGCTTCCTCATGGGCTGGACTTGTCAGGTAAGAACAACTTCTTGTTGTGTCTGGTGTGTTTAGTACCAGTTAACATCTGTCTAATAATTTTTTGCACTGTGATCTTTGTCAAGAATAAAATCTAGCCTGTCTAAGTAAAGGTAATGTGTAAGTTCAGTTTTGGGCTTGGCCATCAGGAAGCCGCCAGCCTGCGCCTCAACATAAGTTTTCCCCCAACAGAAAATAATGCACCACATACAGAATTCTTGGCTGTTGCTCTACGACAGGTCATATTTTTTTAATAATATTATGTGTTGTTTCACCTCATAGGAGGTAGAGAGACCAGATCTCCTATACTCATAATTAAAACACACATTATGCTCCCATACAGGTGTATTATGCATGTGCCCTGGTGGCGCAGAAGCCCCTGTAAGCAAAAGAAACCAAAACAAAGCTTGATGACTGGATACTAAAAAATGTCTGTGTTCACACTGTAATTCTCCAGAAATTAACCAAATGCCATAGGTACTGATTATACCCAAGACAAGAGTGACTGTGTGTCTGCGTTAGCTGCTAGTGTTAAAAGGCGGTCTCAGAAAATGCATGAGAATGGCACATGTGTGGGTTAAAGGGGCTATTTATATTAGTGCTGAGGTGTTCATATTATTGTCACAATGTCCTTGTGCAAGCACCCACAATTCTTAGTGTTATATTAGTAAAACCCATTACATTTTAGCTATGTAAGTTTATCTATAACCTGTTGCTTAATTTGAGTATTATGGATTTCATTTGTGGTCTCTCTCTGACTGAACATGAACGTGTCACCTTTTTCAAATATAAATACAATTTTTAAGTCAAAAACTCTAGATTTTACTGATTCCAGTTTTTTGAGCCAATGTGTTTATTTTTTTACAAACACATACATATAATTTCATATAAAGAAAAATATATCTATATAATGAGTTGGCACAACAGTGGGCTGGGGGGGGGGGGGGGGGGTCTTCCACCCAGGACCCTCCGTTTACTAGCTCTGCCACTGAGTGGTACTGAACATTTAATGAATTGCTGAATAAGTATTGTATTTACAAGTGGACTTGGCACTGATAATAGGCAGACAGAATTTGGTACAAGAGTGTCAGTGGATAAATAGTGGGTCCGAATAGTTTAGTGATTCGGACAGACAGGGAACTCTGTTATACTCATTTAGAGAGTGTTTTTTACACTCATGGTGCCTACCTTCTATATTTGTTATGCAGACCTTGGTATTGGGAGTTATAATTGGGCTGACAATTTATTAAAGGGTGGATTTATCCATCAGTTGGACTTATAGCCACATTAAATTCCCCTAACGTGTAAAACCATAGCTTGTAACGTAGCCTGAAAGACTTATGGCTATTAAATTGGCCTCTTAAACCAGCCTGCCGACGACATGCTAGGTAGGAGCGAGAAAACCCTACGGGACATGAGAATTCCACTTGCGAGCCCGCAAATCCTTTGTTCTTTCAAGCCCGCAACTGTTACAGTCCAATCGTGCTATTAAATTGCATCAAAATCATTGGCGTTCAACCCGATAATCCTCAAATGGAGCCAAGAAGCCAACGAGTGCTAGAGAGGACCCGCGAGAGGGGTAAAGTCCAATCTGGAGCACTGTAAATGCACATAAGCACACACTACTGTACTTTTATTAACAGGGAAAGCAATGTTAGGTCTTGGAATTAATAGCACAACATTCTCAAGCTCGCAAATCGGTCCGAAAAATACTTTATTTCATGTTTAATTTCTGTGTTATATCGATCCCGGCAATCAATGTGTTCAATAGAATACAATAGAACTCACAATGTAATAGAATATCAAATGTACGGCTTTATGAATATTGCATTATATCTGGAATGTGGTTCCGATTTTAAATCCTAATTGAACCCCGTAAGACTTTGAAATCCCACCTCCATTTTTCAGTGACATAATTCTAATGATCTCTGTTTCTATTGCACATCCAACGTGCAAATTTTTTTTACGGGTTTGCCTCTCAAGCCCGTAACTCGCAGCATGTTCTCATTTCATAGCTCCATAAATCAGCAAAATTTCCAGCCCGCAGCCTTTGCGGGTCTCACATTGCACAAACGGGCTTAGAATTTAATGTGGCTACCAGTCTCGAGACAGATCCAATGCCCGACTTTAGCCCGCACTATTTGAATGTCTGCTAATAAGCATCTGGTGTATTATTGAACTCATCACATATAACAATACTAGAGAGACATTGTTGTGCCTTCTTAGACTTTCTAAGACATAAATTCAGCTTCATAATTCACACTGTCAACAATGTGATATAGGGCCACATCCATGTCTCTGAGTGATCAGAGACACCTCACTGGAGGTACAAAGTCTGATTTATTACTTTAATACTATCGCTAGTGCTCTCAGAATAGCCGGCGTACTTGTAATATATATTATATTTTGGACCAGATACCACAGTTTGAGACATATATCTTGTATATATATATTTTTATATATATATATATATGTATATATATATATATATATATATATATATATATATATATACATATATTTTAATTGTTGTTTTTTATGTGTTGTGTTTTTTTTTTTTGTTTTTTTTTAAGATATCTAATAAAAGTTAAGTATTAACTTATTCAAACTATTCTTGATCACTTCCCTCGCTTGTGACCTTACATCATAAGAGTACATCAGCTAGTTATATAAAGTGTTCTTTTCTCTATTTTGTATTACTAGTATTTGCACTACTAGCTGATATTAAGGAAGCTACTGGACCCAAGCCCATTGTTGATGTCCCTGCTGTTTTGGGGTTCTAGATCCACTGGGTCTCACTTAGAGTGCGGATGGATCTGGGCGGACCTGTGATGTGGTGCATTCCAATGGTAATAATTAGGTCCGGCATCACTAGCAACCTTACCGCCCTATCTCAGTCCCTGCCACTTTCCTTCTTTCTCTAATAACCTATTACATTGTTGTACACTTGTGCAGTCTTATAACTCTTGGAATTAATGCTATTATATATGTCTTCTATGTGAATCAAATGAATACTTATTGAGCATCTTCTGAGAACTTAATAAAACTTAAAAAAAGATTTTGGAAATAAATTATATTTATATTGCACAATGTCAGGGAACAAAGAAGTCACACCACCCTGAAGCCATGCAGGCTTGGGCTTGATCAGTACTTGGATGGGAGACCACCTAGGGATTCCAGTGGCTGTATGCTATGGCGCACTGGAGAAGGAACTGGCATCCCACTCCAATACCTCTGCCATAAACACCAAGTGGATCTGCATGATTTTTTGTGGTCCATGCAAACAAAATGTCTCTGGAAATTCATTTTCTCAATAAATCTCATGATTTTGGTACTTATTATTATTTGGATGAAGATGGTTGTTTCTTTCTCATGTCATTGAACCGTGTCTAATAAGAACTCTGTATTTACTAATTTATTTGGTTTCTAAAAACATTTTGCCTTTTATTAATATACCATATGTATATACCCACATACCCTTTTATATACATGTGTGTGGTAATCTTATGGTGGGGTCATAGCAAGAGAGAAGGAAAGGTAGATTTGCGCAAACATAAATGTGCCTCGAGTAAAATAAAACCTGGATATGCCCTGTTTACAGCACTGACGTCCTCATTGTTGGATGTACATGAAAACAAAAATACATGAAATACGGTACCTAGATATCTATTCAATGGAAAGCAATCACCAACTGTGTGACATCAACACTGATTAAATAGCACTAATGTAACAAGATGGACAGTGGTTAAATTAAACGCATATCAAATTTGTTAAGCAGGCGGAAAACTGTTTTTACAAAGCTTTGCAAATTAATAATTTCTGGCCAGTTACACAATGTAATTGGCGAGACATTAGTGCAGAAAGTTTAATTTGCGATTTTTGTAACGAACAAGACAGATGTTAGTTTTAATGTTCTCTAAAATCAAAACTTAAATTGTACTTTTAACTTATATACAGTATATATATATATATATATATATATATATATATATATATATATACAGTATCTCACAAACGTGAGTACACCCCTCACATTTTTGTAAATATTTTATTATATCTTTTCATGTGACAACACTGAAGAAATGACCCTCTGCTACAATGTAAAGTAGTAAGTGTACGGACAACAGTGTAAATTTGCTGTCCCATCAAAATAACTCAACACACAGCCATTAATGTCTAAACAGTTGGCAACAACAGTGAGTACACCCCTAAGTGGAAATGTCCAAATTGGGCCCAAAGTGTCAATATTTTGTGTGACCACCATTATTTTACAGCACTGCCTTAACCCTCATGGGCATGGAGTTCACCAGAGCTTCACAGGTTGCCACTGGAGTCCTCTTCCACTCCTCCATGATGACATCACTGAGCTGGTGGATGTTGGAGACCTTGCACTCCCCCACCTTCCGTCTGAGGATGCCCCACAGATGTTCAATGGGGTTTAGGTCTGGAGACATGCTTGGCTAGTCCATCACCTTTACCTTCAGCTTCTTTAGCAAGGCAGTGGTCGTCTTGGAGATGTGTTTTGGGTCGTTATCATGTTGGAATACAGCCCTGCGGCCCAGTCTCTGAAGGGAGGGTATCATGCTCTGCTTCAGTATGTCACAGTACATGTTGGCATTCACGGTTCCCTCAATCAACTGTAGCTGCCCAGTGCCGGCAGCACTCATGCAGGCCCAGACCAAACATATATACACATATGTCTATATGTGTATATATATGTTTTCTATAATATGTTGTGTTGATTCCCCCTATATGCTTTTACCTGCTGATGTCAGATGCTGCCTCCACTCTCTCTGCATCTTTGTTTACGTTCAAACTGAGGGTTTCATCTCAAAACAGTGCTTTTGTGCTCTTTGTGCTTTATTTGTTTATCTGTCACTTGGGGATTATTTCTACTACCTTTCCTTAGTAAAGACGTATACTTTTGGTGGTGGGAGTGTCATGGTCTGGTTCTGCATGAATGCTGCCGGGATTGGGGAGCTACACTTCATTGAGGGAACCGTGAACGCCAACATGTACTGTGACATAATGAAGCAGAGCATGATCCCCTACCTTCAGAGACCGTGCCGCAAGGCAATATTCCAGCATGATAACGACCCCAAACACACCTCCAAGATGACCTCTGCCTTGCTAAAGAAGGTGAAAGTAAAGGTGACGGACTGGCCAAGCATGTTACCAGACCTAAACCCTATTGAGCATCTGTGGGGCATCCACAAACGTAGGGTGTGGGAGTGCAAGGTTGCTAACATCCAACGTGATGTCATCATGAAGGAGTGGAAGAGGACTCCAGTGGCAACCTGTGAAGCTCTGGTGAACTCCATGCCCATGAGGGTTAAGGCAGTGCTGGAATATAATGGTGGCCACACAAAATATTGATACACTGTTATACAGGTTGTACACTTACTACTTTACATTGTAGCAGAGTGTAATTTCTTCAGTGTTGTCACATGAAAAGATATAATAAAATATTTACAAAAAATGTGAGGGGTGTACTCACTTTTGTGAGATACTGTATATATATATATATATTACATATAAATATATATATAAACATTTTGTGAGCACATTTGCATGTCCCTGCCAAGGTTCCCAGAATGCAGTGTAATAACTGTGAGTCTCATTCAGTTGAACAATTGTAAGTTACAGTACGCCATAAGTTATTTTGCTATTCAATTGCCGTTTTTTGTGTCCCGCAAATGTTCTATGGGCTACGGGCTGAAAATCCCTGCGGTTGTTACGACCGTAACTTACACCCCATCTAAATCTTTGATCTTTCACATCCACAAGAGTTAAGGTCTCTGAAATCACATATCGCTATTCAATTGCTATAATTCCCCAAAGCCACATATTCAAACCCGTAAATGGCAAATGTAGCCCAAAATCCTACAAGTACTAGAAAGGATTTGCAAGAGCTTTAAAAGCTTTAACTAATTATATCCGCTCAAATGCTTTCAGCCAATCAGAATGGGATACTGGGGTGTATCCCATTCTGATTGGTTGAAATCTGATTGACAGTAATTTAAGCCAATCAGAATGCTCAAATGCTTTTTTTTATATTGGAGCATGCTTGTGGACCATCATTTGCGGCGGGGAGATCCTCAAGGGAGAAGCTCTGTTAGTAGGAGTTTTTTTTTTTTATAGAACGTCACGTCAGGATTTTGTTGGGGTGGCCTTTCCTGGTCCAGAAAAGTGAAGACCAGGGCATCCGGGATCACTGCTGGAGGGGCATTTTGACTACAGTTTTCATTTAATATTTCTGGGCTAAATTTTTAACTCTTTTTTACAAAAATGCAAAGGTATTTTATATGAGAGAGAAATGTAGGCAACATATTGCTTCTTGAAGACTAGCAAAACATTTTGGAGATCCACAATAACATTTCTATTTTCTATTATCTTTAAAGGAAAAGATACAAAACTCTTTACTGATGGTATCTCACACCTGACTGACTACGAAATTCAGGGCTTGATTTCAGGTTGTTTACATACCAATGTCATCATGGATCCTTGGGTATACTTACTCAACTTACCTGTAGAAACATGCACCAGATCACTTTGGCTGCCTATAGAGCTAAGGTCTGGAATCAATCACATTTTCCATCTCAGTTAAAGTTAATCCAAAAGATCCGTGACAACACTGAGATGGGAAATCTAACTGCCCTGTTAAAAGGTAATTTGGGCCCATTTGTAAAAGAAATTTACCGTATTATATAGTCTAATGGGTTTATAAGATCTTTGCAGTCTTTTTACCATGAACATAGTTACTTTCAACTTTTAACCCCCTAAATTGTACTTTAACCTCAATAATGTGGAGAACAATCATGGCCTTATTTTGTCCCCCTTTTTCTTTTTTAACCCTTCTATATCTACCATCAAACCCTTCCCCACCTTATGCTCTTTGTTCAGTATCTGAGATGATACTTCTCCTGACAGAAACTATATTAAATAAATGTGACAGACCCCTTTTCCAGTTCCTGGATCTTAGCCCATTAAGCCACCATAAAGGACAGACTGCTTTGTGCATAAACACCTCCATCGTATTGTAATATGTTTTATCCCATTGTTTGCCAGATAAGCTAATTACATCTCTGATGTGCTAGACAGCTAGAGACAACGTGTGTATTGGAGGTTGGCCTCTTGTACCCTGGTGCCAGACAGGATCCTAATGTTGATCCCCAAGTGGAGTTAATCTCCTGTGTTTGACTGCCTCTCCTGCCATTATTGTGTTGTATACACCCCCTCTGTATCTAACTACTATAAACATTGCTGCATTTCCAAAAATAAAACAGTTTCCTGCTGAGACATACAGAAATTGTATGTTCTCTTATTTGCTCCTGGTGCTTGCGATAATGATCATCCACCCTGCAAGTAACTTGTCTCCTGGAAGTTCTGATGCCTGATGGAGAGACAGTAACTGATACAGAAGCCAAATATCAGAGGGCTGGTGCCGAGATTTCCAAGAACCCAACGGTCCTTGTGGGTAGTTAACCTGTAGTCGATAGAAGGTGACCCCGGGCAGTAATAGCCCCTACCCCTGAATCATCACAAGTAACTAAAAAGAAAGACAACTGACACAAACTAAAGTTGAACAATCTCAAATGTTTCTTGACAAGTAAATGTTAATAAAGCCCTAGGTCCTAATGGAAAACATCCAAGGGTACATAGGGAACTGGGTTCTATAATGGCCAAACCTTTATATCTCCATTTTCAAGATTCACTCAACTCAGGGTCTCTACCAGATGACTGGAGAAACGCAAATGTGACACCTATATTTAAGAAGTTTGATAATGAGCCCATGTAGGAAATGTAATCCTATTTAAATCATAAGATTGTCAAAATTTGACTGATAGACCAGTTAAAATAGAAATCCATTTTTAAAGTTGCCCTTGTCGTGTAACTTTTAAAATATAACCTTTATTGGTACTAGATTAAAAAATTAAATTGTACAATATATAAAATAAAACAAAAATTGTCAATTAATATCAATATATTAGCGAATTGCTTGTCAAAAAATGACGGCAATAAAATTTGAAGCCTGGGAATGCTGTTCGGCGCTCATTGCGAGCCTTGCGCTAAGCACCTTCAGCAATCATTTCGAGCCTCTCCCCTTGTATACTTAAACTTTTCTGCTTTGCAATGATCACCTGCGTCGCTCATTGCGAGCCCCACGATTAGAGCCTACCTTTTTAAAGTTGCGCGCTCTGCGTCTGCTTTGCCTCGCCGTTTGTTTTATTTTCAAAGTCTTGTGTGCCTGGCATTGTTCTTCTAAGAGTCACTGGGCTCTCTGTCATGTATTTTCTAACTCCCGTGTGCTTGGCATTGGTGAGCCTCGTTTTCATCCTGTTTGAGATTTTTGGCGTTTTTTCGTCCGCCATTTTTTTTCTCCCTTAGCCAATTTTCGTGTGGTGGAAAACACCATATATCGGTGTAATTCGCTTGCAACGTCACTCCCAGGCATCCTGTGTCTCCCCCTGCTTTGTGTGAGTGTGTTGTAATTTTCTGTACATTTGTTTATTTTTTTGGTGGATTTTTTGAGTTACGCGCTCCGCCGTTAGAGTTACCCGATCCGCGAATGCTTCGCCTTGCTTCACGAGGCGCGCAAGTGTAACGACAAATCGGAGTTTGACAACCTATTATATGTGATTCAAGTTGACTCTGATGACATATAATGGTGCCCTTTAGTCTTAATATTATTGTGTGTCTTCTCTTTATCTGATAAAGAGAAGACACACAAGGAGGTTGTGGCAGTGTATTCTATACTTAACTAGAGAAGGAAGGGTATTGATCCAGGGAGGAGTCTGATCGCCAGTATAAAGGCTTTGTTCAGCCTCAATTACTATGTAACTATGTAACATAAGTAAAAAGCAAAAAAAAGCAAAGGTATGTTTTTGGCGAGCAATCTTTTCCTAGGGGCACCTCAGAAGTAACTCCTGGCCTGTCGATCATGCTCTTGAATATACACTACACAGTCCCTTCCTTTTGTCTCTAATATCCACTATTTTTTGTTGTTGTTAGTTGTTCAATCGTGTCTGACTCTCCGTGACCTGTGGACCACAGCATGCCAGGCACACATGCGTCTGTTGTGCTTATCCATAAGCTTATCTTGGCAAAGATACTGGAGTGGGTTGCCAGTTCCTTCTCCAATGGACCATGATTTCTCTGACTTCTCTGTTACGTCCAGCCCATCTTGTGTGACCTTACATGGTATAGCTTATAGCTTCATTGTAGTTCACAAGCTCTTTCACCACTGCAAGGTAGGCAATTATAAGACCTTCCACAAATAGGGTCCTTAACTCCTTTTGTAGAGTATTTATTGTTTTGTCTTGTATGACTTTTGTTTTTAGTGCTATTTAGCATGTTTATACTTGTTTTATTTAAATAAAGACATAAATAATAATAATAATGGCTGGTGTTATAAAATTTAAAAAGCTTAACATATACTTTATGGGTTCCCTGGGGGGTCCAGTGGTGGTCCTGGTGTTCCAGTCGTCCAGTCCGGGAACCAAGAGGTCACACCACCCGGAAACCAAGCACTGTTGGGCTTGGTCAATACTTGGATGGGATACCACCTAGGAATACCAGGAGCTTTATGCTGTGGCCCAATGGGGAAGGAACTGGCAATCCACTCCAGTATCTCTGCCATGAATACCAAGTGGGTCGGCATAGTGTGTTGCAGTCCATGAGGTCTCGAAGAGTCGGACACGACTGAGCAACACAAACATACACAAGATATACTTTAGAATAAGCTAGGGGCAAATAAACATGCAGGAAGAGGATAGGATATTATAACAATCTCTTTATAACAGTTCTCCTTTGGCCTTATAACTCCTGATTTATACATGATATATTAACTAAATAAAGGGTGACGTAACAGATTGGTTCAACCTGCTTAATACAAATTATTCATTATTTTTGAATTTTTCAAGAATTACCATTTAATGGCTATTTATAAAGCTTCCAATTGTCCCTAGGCTTTGGAAAGTCAGGCCATATTTAATTAAAAAAAATCTTCCTCTTTCATACTAATCCCATTGTCCACGGTGATATTCTGTATATGGTTTTTCTTGTAGTCATTGTTTTTCCAATCATGTGTGCCGTCCTTTCCATGCAACCTTATCCCCTCACCTGTGCCCCCACTGGCTCTCTTCTAAGATGCTCACATGTGCATGGCTTGGAAAGGTCTGTCCGGAAGATGTTGCACTGACGGCACCTCCCTGCACTGTGCTACTCAAGGTATAAAAGGACTAGCTCTAGTGTCAGAGATACCAAGACAAGAGCAAGCAAAGAAACACAGGCTGAGATCACAGATAAAGCAACAGGTAAGGATGCAACTCCCTCGAACAGCATTGCTACACAAGCAACATCCAATTTCATGTTTGTATGATTATTGCTTACAAAATATATATTATATTATACTATATTGTAATATATTATATTATATTGCATTGTAGTATATTATATTATATTTTATTATATTGCATTGCAACTTTGTGCTTTGTAATATTATTTAATGGATAATATTAAACATTTACTCATATTGCAAGATAATTGTTTGAAGCACAATTTATTTCATATTAAATACTAACTAATGAAACTTTATATTCACAAATAATCTATAATTCAACATTGTGAAACCGCATACTTATATGATTTGATTAATTTATTGTTGGTTTTCCAAATTGACAATAATCTGATTGAAACTACATGGTAATATGAATAAATTTAACGATTTCCGTTACAATTTATATTTAATAATCTTCTTTAAGTTATATTGCTTAGTTACTAATATTATTTAATCCACTAATTAAAATTAAATGATGCACTTGCCAGTATTCTTTAATACTACATACAGTTTAGTTGCATACTAATAGGTTAAAATAAAAATAAGTCAACTCAGTTTAATATACCTAACAATTATGTATAACTTAGTTCAGTGCTCCTTCAAATGTAGTTATATTTTTAATTGACTAAAGTAAAATTGTTATTATTTAACTGATTACAGTTAATTTTTATACTGTCTAATAAACTAAAATTAGGTCAGTACAGTGATTTTAGGAAAAGTTTTGGAAGCCGAATATCTAGAAAAAAAATCCTTTAGACACTAGTGAAAAAATCTCCCAAGGATAGTGTTTAAGTGTATACCATATCTTATTGGGAAATGGACAAAAGTATATTAAAACTTAACTTTTATTGTAAACATACTAAACCATAAACCATATATTTGCCTGAGTCAGCAAAATTGTTTAAAAAATTAAAATAAATTAAATTAGCAAGTTTTAACCCATGTCATAACATGGACCAAATATTACAAAATGCTTATTTTGAGAACCAGGTAATGTATGTAAAGTTATTATCAATTGTATTCTTCATATTACTATTTTGATTTGCGTTAGTGAGCTTTCCATACATGTTATATATAATTACAGAGAAATAGTTGTCCTATTGTTTGTCCTGGTTTGTGTGACCTTCACCAACTGCCTAAAGAAATTTAACTATTTATCAAGAAAGCAAATAAAAACACTTAATTTCTGAGATTATAATCTATTTTATCTGATAATGAACACTCATGTTTGTGGTTCAAATTATTTTTAAATAGTATTAAAATGAACTATACATTATACTACCCTTTTTATAAACAATGTCATTATTATTTTTATTATTACCCCATAATAATCACTATTAATATTATTAATCACTATTTATAAGGATATAGTAAAGTAAAGTAGAGTAGGTACAACGAAACACTAATTACAAAATTGAAGCAAATTATAAGGTAAGAAATACAAATAAAACACAATATAAGACAATTTGACTTCCCTTCTCTATTTCAATACAAGAATTGCACAGTATGTTAATTAGTGGTATAACTTGCTAATTACTTTATCTGTTGGCCACAAATGACCTACACATGTGTTAGATCCTGATTAGTACTCTGTGCCACTATTTATTATAAAATGTAATAAATGGGTATATACCTCAAGAATTATTTAGTCTTCATCAAGTGGCTAATACAGTATAAGGTATTTGTTGTTGTTTTGGTTCAGTTGGGTGCAACTCTCCGTGACCCTATGAAATGCAGCCCGCCTGGCACATCTATCAGCCAATGGCTATCTGAGCTCCCTCAAGCTCATGTTCATTGTTTCCACGACCTATTTTATCTATATCCGAGCCTCTAAGTGGCACAAGTTTGAAATGCCAAGCCTGGTTGTATTATATGATGAAAAATATTCAGTATACACACTACATTTTTGGTACCTTGGTTCTCACCCATAATCCATTCAGGACGGCAGGTTGAGTACCAAAAAGGTTGAGTACCAAACTCCCATAAGAAGTAATGTGATTAGTACCAAGGTTGCGCATTGAGTACCAAGGTTTTTTGTTCAACCAGACAAGAATGTTGAGTTCTGAGGAGGTTGAAAACCAAGGTACCGCTGTACTTATCTTTTTTTACAAGTATGAATGGTAACTTTAGATTCTAGAGTTCTGTAAAAACATAACATTTCTTTACTGTTACTGAATGTAAAGATGTCCCTGATGAAAAACAAGTTACAAAAGATGTTTATGTTCTTTAAATCTCAAGCACCTCAAACCAAGGTCTGCAGTATAATAATGTGGGTGTTAAGTCTGTATACTATGTACAAAATACACAATAAAATTGTGTATATGATACAAAAAAGTTCAAGAATATGCAGAAGTGTTGAATGGAACTATATATCAGAGAACTGGAAGTAAAAGAACAAGAGCTCATACCACAAAATTATAGGATAATATAAAATGAGACATTACTAAGAACGTGAGGTGAATACACTGATTGATCTCCCAAGAAAGTAGTCTTTATGCAAGAAAACAAGCATTGTGTATTCAAAAGAGCTCATGAAAAGGTAAAAAATAATTTAATATTTTAAAATAGAATCTAAATAGTGATTTTTATCACCCATCAAATTGCATGATAAGTTATTTGGTAATATTTTTGTATTTTTGACCAGTCACATTTAATCACATGTTTTTATCTCTTAGGGCCTCATTCAAATGTGATTTTGCCAATTGAATAGGGCTCTATTATAGCATATTTTTTTCAGAAGTTTTTAGTTAGTGAAAACTTTGCTTTTGGATAGAAGTTCACTAACTAAAAACTTCTGTAAAATAAAAATGCTATGTGCTTATATAGAGCCCTATTCAATTGGCCGAATCACAACTGAATGAGGCCCATAGTTTCTAGTTATATGGAAACATTTTACTAATCACCTATGGGTGACATTGCACTGTAATTACCAATTTAAATCATATTATCATACATTTGTAATGCAATCAGTTTTTTTTTTTTTTGGAAAAATATAATAAATGAATCAAATAATATAATTGTGCAGTCTCACAATATTACATTATAGATTGTTGGTAAGTAGGAAGTTTCACTAGTTAGTATTTAATAATTAATTAAAATGTGCTCTAAACAATTAACTTGGCAATATTAGTAAATGTTCAATATTACCCATTAAAAAAGATCTCTGTCTCCTTAATTATTTTGTTATTTCTCTTTCTCTTTTTATCTTTTCTTGGGGGGGGGGGGGGGGTTCCAAGCAGCAGAAATGGATGCGATGTGTATCCTTGTATTTATTATGCATAACTCTCTCTCTCTTTATATATATGTATTTGCATGTCCCAGCTCAGCTTCCCAGAATGCAGTGTAATAACTGTTTTTCTCGGAATTCTGAGTTGGAGGCAGGATTTTTAACTTGTTTTAGACACTCAAATGTGAACACAGATGTACCATTTATTTACTATATATATATATATATATATATATATACACACACACATATATATATATATATATATATATATATATATATATATATATACATATATATATATATATATATATATATATATATATATCAGAGTTATTTTACACAGCATTGCAGTATACTCATTGCATGCATTTACATAATGCATGCAATGTAAAATTCAGCAATGAATAGAATGAGATGTTTTACATTAATCCATTATTTTGGACAAGCTCACTAAATATTTGAGTCTTCTTACCTCTTGTACATTTTGAACTAACTGTGTACAGTACTATACTGCTCTTTAATATTTATAAAGACACTAGCGACTTGCCCGTCAAAAATGACGGCAATAAATTGAAGCCTGGCAATGGTGTTTGTCACACACTGCCAGCCTCTCCCCCCCTCTACTTTATTGGCCTCGCGATGAGCGCCTTTGGCGCTAATCACGGGCCTCGCAATGAGCGCCTTCGGCGCTCATTGCGAGCCCCTCTACTTGACGGGAGGGGCTCATTGCGAACCTCTCCCCCCTCTACTTTACTGGCCTTGCGATAAGCTCCTTCAGCGCTCATCTCGGGCCTTGCAATGAGTGGCTTTGGAACTCATTGTGAGCCTCTCCCGCCCTCTACTTCCTCTCCCTCCCCTGTGTCTCTTTCCCCTCTCCCTCCCCTGTGTCTCTTTCCCCCCTCTCCCTCCCCTGTGTCTCTTTCCCCCCTCTCCCTTCCTTGTTTCTCCTTCCCCCTCTCCCTCCCCTGTGTCTTTCCGCCTCTCCCTTCCTTGTTTCCCTTTTCCCCTCTCCCTCCCCTGTTTCTCTTTCCCCCTCTCCCTTCCTTTTTTCTCCTTCCCCCTCTCCCTCCCCTGTGTCTCTCCACCCCCTGACCCTCATCTTTTCCTCCCTCCCCTGTGTCTTTCCCCCCTCTCCCTTCCTTGTTTCTCCTTCCCCCTCTCCCTCCCCTGTGTCTTTCCCCCCCTCTCCCTTCCTTGTTTCTCCTTCCCCCTCTCCCTCCCCTGTGTCTCTTTCCCCCCTCTCCCTTCCTTGTTTCTCCTTCCCCCTCTCCCTCCCCTGTGTCTCTGCCACCCTCATCCCTCCCCTGTGTCTCTCCACCCCCTGACCCTCATCTTTTCCCCCCTCCGCTGTGTCTCCTCCCCCATGTCTATTCCTCCCCTCCTCTCCCTCCCGTTTCTCTTCCTCCCCTCCCTCCCCTGTGTCTCTCTTCCCCCTCCTCTCCCTCCCCTGTGTCTCTCTTCCCCCTCCTCTCCCTCCCCTGTGTTTCTCTTCCCCCTCCTCTTCTCGCTCCCCTGTGCCTCTCTTCCCCCTTCCCTGTATCTCACTTCCCCTGTCCCCTGTGTCTCTCTTCCACTGTCCCCTGTGTCTCTCTTCCCCTCCCCTGTATCTCACTTCCCCTGTGTCTCTCTTCCCCCCTCCTCTCGTGTCTCTATTCCCCCCTCCTCTCGTGTCTCTATTCCCCTCCTCCTCTCCCTCCCTCATGTATCTCTTCCCCTGCTTCTCCCCTCCTTGTCACTCTTCCCCGTGTCTCTCTCCCTCACCTCATTGCTGTAGATGCGCGCGCGCACGCTTGTGTGACGTCTTCGCGTGCGCGCGCACGCTTGTGCGACGTCTTCGCGTGCGCGCGCGCGCGCGCTTGCCTGCCCGGGTACCCGCGCACGCGACGTCTTCGCCTGCAGTAGGGCTGATGGGAGCCATGGTGAAACTGCGAGTTGTGGTCAGTTGCGGCCCTTCCTTTGCGAGGGACGCAAAGCGTGACGACAACTCGCAGTAAGACAATTATAATATGTGATAGTAACAGATACATTTATGGAGGGAACTAGTGCATCAACATATCCACTGCACAATATTAACTAAAATTTAGATTTATTCTAATTTTCTATTTATTTATTGCTTCTTATAAATGGTCTTTACTTGAATTACTCAACATTAATATTCAGGAGCAGAATGTTCTGTAATTATCTGTAAGTTGAATTGTAGTTGATGTGCACTTTAGTACATCCCCTTTTACAGAGATCCACATAACTGAAGAACTTACATGGAAAGTATAATTGATAAATATAGGAATTTATATTCAAATTACACGAAGTGTTTCTACAGCTTTATATCCTGAACAGAAATTATATATTTATGAAAAAACGAAGGTCTACAATCACTAAGGTTGAATAAAATCTATTTTTGTAAATTAGACCTCTAATGTATGTTTTTTCTATTTTTTTTCTATTGTTTATCACAGAATCTTTTTGCAGGCATGAGCAAGGTTATATATTATGATAAGTGATATAGATTGGAGGAGATGAAGACAAAGAAACAAGGAGACAAAGAGAGAGAGAGAGGGACAAAAGAGACAAAATAGACAAAGTCCACAATTGACTATGCTTACACAGATCTGGTTCATTTGTCTACTTACCTGATTAGTAAAATCTAAGTTTGAAGGAACATGTACATGATCAATTTACCTTTTTTTGCAAATTATAATTCATACAAACTATGGGCTTAGTCACTTCGATGCTGATTAAATCTTGGTCAGTTAAAAGTTCTACCGTTGCCTATTGGCATATTTGGTCATGATCTAATGTGGTCATGAGCTGTCTATCCAAAACTGATATAGGCTCCTTAATCTCTCTACAGTTGGCTGTAAATTGGAAATTACCAGATAATTTCACTTAACTGTTCAATGAATGTATGGAAAAAGATATTTTTGTTTTTAAAGTCTCTTTCTTTTTTTCCATTAAAGATACTGATTGTGTTTTCGATGCTGTACTCCACACTTTAATATTCTGTTTTAATTCTATTTTATTTTCCAGCTCCTCTGTGCAAAAATGTTGCTACCAGTTTGGAGTTTTTCTCTTACAATACTAGGGTCATTTATATTTCATATCGGAGAAGTCCAGAGCCAATGTTGGGAGAGCAGCAAATGCGCCGACCTGACCAGTGAAGACGGTATCCTGGTGAGGAAAGATTTCAGCCATTTAAACTTTCTATTAATTCTTTAAATATTTATTATACCAACCGGTTTCAATACTTATTCTATATTGTAACTTTCAAAAATTAAGACATTTGTAACTATCAAAATTAATAAAACATAATTCCATTAAATAATATTTATTATAGTATATTTTAAAATGGTTCAGGAAATTGTTTTATTCTTTGAAACTGATAGCAATTTCTGGTATATGTGTACAATCTTTTGTAAATTACCCATTATTGGTGTGTTATTATTTACATGAATTATAATGCCAGTAAACATGCCAGGAGAGTGATATAAACTTAAATGTTTTGAAGCAAAAAAAGATGCATATTGTATGATCTCTGTAAAGTGACATATAAAAAAAAGAAAAAAATTAAAATAGAAAATTAGATACATAATTAAAGGATAATATGAAAAATGGCTTTATTCCACAAAAACATAAATGTATGTTTATTTCTTTAAGTCCTTTGAGTATTAGTTTAATAGAGATTTAATATATTGACCCACTACATTATTATAATATAAATAAATTTGCTTTAATTCATTATAAAAAACTACAGTTTACTGTAGAATTCCTAAACACAGCTAACACTAATAAACAGTAACATCACTACATATGTAATTCTTTGTTTCCTAATAGGACTGTATAAAGGCATGCAAAATGGACCTGTCCTCTGAATCGCCAGTGTTTCCAGGAAATGGACATTTGCAGCCTCTATCAGAAAATATCAGGAAGTACGTCATGGGCCATTTTCGCTGGAATAAATTTGGAAGAAGAAATAGCACAGGTAGTGATGGCAGTAGTACAGGCTCTAAACGTGAAGATATTTCCAACTACCCCGTATTTAACCTATTTCCTACCAATGACAACCAAAATACTCCAGATAGCAATATGGAAGAGAATGGAATGGACAAACAAGGATACAAGAGATCATACTCTATGGAGCACTTTCGATGGGGAAAGCCTGTAGGCAGGAAGAGGAGACCAGTTAAGGTCTATCCCAATGGAGTGGAGGAAGAGTCCTCTGAAGGTTACCCCATGGATTTAAGAAGAGAATTATCACTTGATCTAGATTACCCTGAAATCGACTCTGACGAAGATTGGGAAGACAATGAAATGTTGAGTATACCAAATAAAAAAAATGGGAATTACAGGATGCATCATTTCAGATGGGGTAGCCCACCTAAGGATAAGAGATATGGAGGATTCATGACTTCCGAGCGTAGTCAGACACCTCTAATGACTCTTTTCAAAAACGCCATTATTAAAAATGCCCACAAAAAGGCCCAATAGGGCTATGAAAATATAGTTCCCATTCCAAAGCTACCTTAAAGTGCACCAGCATGTTCCATATAGATACAGTTTCATTTACCGTATGATAACTTCTTAAAAACCTACTTTGTAGTTAGCTGTTTATCACACTTTGAATTTATTTTTCCTCTTTCACTTCGTACTGAATGTCTCAAGTACAGAAAATAAAAGTCTAAGAGGGAAATTCATATGGCATCAATGTACATAAGGAAAGAAATAAATGCTTCTATGATTGAATATCTAGTTTTTGGTTTGCTAAATTATTTTCATATCTAATGAAATGTACAATAATGTAAATGAATGGAAAATAAACATTTCCAATCTTACTGGCTACATGACTATACATTATTTATTTAATTTGTGTATTTTAATGTTTTAGTGTCTGCCATTCAAAGAGCAATGTGTTCCAGTTTGGAATATGCACAACATCTGCTAATCCAATGCTTCCTAAACAAATTCATCCATAAAAACCATTGTCGGATCAAAGTAATGGCAGAATCCCCAGACTGCAAAATTGAGTAAATTCTGTAGTGTACCCCAGAATAATCCCTAGGCTTCAAAAGTACTCCCAGGGACCAAAGATAGTCAGGACATTATAATCTCAATGTCATGCCAAAACTTTCCAAATACAAAGATTAGCTTCTTTCCCACAAAATGGAATTTCTGGTTAAATGGAATATAGTTTGGGAAACACTGAATTAATT
Source organism: Discoglossus pictus (assembly GCA_027410445.1). Taxonomy (NCBI): domain Eukaryota; kingdom Metazoa; phylum Chordata; class Amphibia; order Anura; family Alytidae; genus Discoglossus; species Discoglossus pictus. Next base: position 433,476,058 of record CM050165.1, on the reverse strand, counting down.
TTTTTTTTTTTTTACCTCAACAGATTAATTTTAAATTTAAATTGTCATCTTTATAGTAACATAACAGGTTAATGCAGGAACCACGCAAATATGATATGCTTTATACTGTACTTCATCCATCTTCATCCTCCCTATCACTGTCACAAACATAATGAAAGCAAAAAGAAAGATCTTCTGAGGGCAAGTTGAGAATCATCATTGGTACATGTTCCACATTAAACATCTGTGACAAAATATATGAAAAAAATGATGCACATTTCTATTTAGGGAACTGACCAAATAGACTGAGGAAGGGAGGTAAAGAAAAAAGCACAAATCAGAGATCTTTGTTGATGAGGATTAAGTCCATGAAACAGGACCGGTTTCATAGGTTTGGTGTCAGTAGACAGTTAGGACATTCTGAGTCCAGGCATAATGCTGAACAAATGGAGGGTAACAGCTTTTGAAAATTATGCAAAAACTATTTTAGAAGCAGTAAATATTGGCACTGCTACTTATAGTACATGTATGTCAAAGTGTTGTACATTTAGTTGAATATTTGTCACGTTAAGCACTTGATCAATTCATTTTATATGAAAAAAATATTAAATATTTACAATTATGTAATTACTAGGAATTACATAGTAATTTGTAATTAAATACTCATACATATTTCTTTCTCAATAATATACTAATTACAGTATAAATTGTTATAATATATATAATAATAATATACTCCAAGTGAAAATTACTATATAATACAATTTCTTCTCAGTCTAAATAAAGGTATACCAGGCACAGGTCAATCAGTTCTAAGATGGCATATGAACTCAGAAACATTGCTAAAACTATGATGTGTCAAGTAGTGTCTTCAGGCCAGAGTAGGACGGGAGAGGAAGAAGAGAGCTGAACTGTTTTTTAAAGCACCAACATTTTCTATATCACTATTTCCAAAGTAAGTATAGTGGGTACAAATAGCAAATTACATAGGTATAATTATAAGGTAAGTATAAATACAAGTACAGTACAATACAAATAAGAAATAACTGGGTCAGACTGCTTGGTAAACTGGAAGAAGGTCCCTACTCCAAAGAGCTTAGAAACTAGAAGGTAAGGTTGGGATGTATAAGATGGCAGTGAATAAGGCAGTAGACTGACGTAAGTGGAGGTGTCTGTGTGGTACACTGTACATTGTGTGTGAGCATTATTATGCTATAGAATATGCAGTTGTGCATATTAAGTCTAATGGTGATACATTTCTTTAAGCAGTTGCATTTTCTGAGAGTTTTTGAAGGTTGCGAGACAGGAGGCAAGGAGTTCCAAAGAGTAGGGGCAGCACAAGAAAAGGCCTGAAGATGAGAGCGAGAGGCGGTAACAAGAAAGGAAACTGCTCTTGTGTATTGTCTACAACTGCCTTTCACAAATTATTTCCTCCAACTCCCTCCTTTACCCCCTCCAATCTGGCTTCCGTCTCCAACACTAAAGTCACAATGACTTGCTTAATGTTAAGTCAAAGGGTCACTTCTCTATTCTTATTTTCCTTGATCTCTCTGTTGCCTTTGACACAGTTGACCACCCCCTTTTCAAATTCTCCATTCTCTTGGCATGCGTAACACTGCTCTCTCTTGGTTCACATCATATCTAGAAAATCAATCATTTAGTGTCTCCTTCTCTGGCTCCTCTTTTCTTGGCCTCGCCCTCTGACTGTTGGCGTACCCCAAGGTCCTGTCCTAGGTCCCCTCCTTCTCTTTTCTCTATGTATAATTCCTTGCTTGATACCCTAATAAATTCCTTTGTATTTTAGTATCATTTATATACAGTATACAAATAGTGGGACTAATGAATGTTAAATCAGTGTAAATAGTAAATTTATTATATGACAGCGGCGATTAAAAGGAATTTAAAACATGACACAAGGGGATTAAAAAAGGGGCAAATGTGGGGAATAGAACAATCCCATTAACACTTAAATTGTGTGATATATAGCTCTTAATGAGTGGGTATTCTTATTCCAACCTTCAGTCAAGCCATAGGTTATGATAAATCTTTTAAATTGAATAAATATTCTCCATGCATTAATATAGCACTCTCATGCACTTATATAGCACCCTCAGAATGTATAGAGGGGAAATGCTTCTTTTACTATGGTGGCACAATGTGCTTAGAGCTTTTTGCCCATAGTTTAAGAAACACTTTTTGTCTGATAAAAGTTTTTCATGTATTAATGTAGGAGAGAACTCCTTAAACACTTTTAGGCCACAGTCCCAGCTAGTGATTTATAATATAATATAATATAAGAAACAAGCTATATTAATTATAACTTTCATTTATACGAGCAAACAACCCACTAAGAGGCCTATGTATCACTCATCAATCTCTGTGTCTAAAGGCTGTATATGGGTTCGAATCGCTGGTTAAGAGCAGGGGCTGATTCAAGTAAAATAAGAGTCATATAAGCATAATAGTACTAGGCAGGGGTGCTTGGGGCATTAAGCTAGGCCGTATCAGTATAGAATTCGCGTGCTCAATGTGGCTTGACCTCCGGATTTGCAACGCGCCTGCGCACGCTGCGTCGTTGCTAGGAGCCTGACACGTTTCGACGTATGACGTCTTTATCAAAGGGAAATTCTATTTGTACCATTTATATACAGAACACCCAAATCTAACTCTCTTCACCAGAACTACCCACTCTCTTCTAGCTCAAGTTGCCAACTGCTTCTCTAGCATATCCTCCTGGATATCTGCCCATCAACACAAACTCAACATGTCAAAGACTAAGCTCCTATTCTTCCTACCCTCTGCCATTCATATCTCTCACTGTTTGGCAATACCATCATCACGTCCACCTCTCAGGCCAGTTGGCCTGGGGTTCTTATGCATCCTGTCCTTCTTTTATTCCTCACATACAATCAATCACTAAATCTTGTCATTTTCACCTTAAAAACATCTCTAAAATACATTTCTTTCTCGCACAAGACACAACCAACATTCAATTCACTCTCTTATCATATCTCACCTTGACTATTGCAACTATCTTCCTGCTGGCCTCCCCATCACCGTTCTCTCCCTACTCCAGTTTATAATGAATGCCTCTGCTAGACTCAACTCTCAGTGGCCCTCATTCAATTGCGATTTGGCCAATTGAATAGTGCTCTAAATAAGCACATAACATATATTTTTTAAATAAGTTTTTAGTTAGTGAAAACCTTGCTTTTAGATAGATGCTTACTAAGTAAAAACTTCTTAAAAAAAATATGTTATGTGCTTATTTAGACCCCTATTCAATTGGCCAAAATAGCAATTGAATGAGGGCCAGTGTCTGCAGTTCCTTTCTGTCAGTCACTGCACTGGCTTGACCCTAATGTATAATGACCCTAATGTTTGTAGTTGTAAATTAAATATATTTTTTTATAATTGTAGGTAATGAATGAAAGAGAGAAGGGTCCGATATACAGTAATCCCAACACAACTAGCCTGGGAGGTTGGAGTGATGATGGCATTGTCAACAGTGAGATATGTTTATTCTGTCCTAGGTCCCCTCCTTTTCTCCATCCATACGTCCTCGCTTGGTATCTTAATAAATTCCTTTGTATTTCAGTATCATTTATAAACAGATAACACCCAAATCTAACTCTCTGCACCAGAACTATCCCCCTATCTTCTAGCTCAAGTTGCCCATCAACTCAAACTCAACATGTCAAAAACTATGCTCCTAATCTTATTACCCTCTACCACTCCTTCCACTCATATCTCTCACTGTTTGACAATGCCATCATCACGCCCACCTTTCAAGCTAGTTGGTTTGCAGTTCTTCTGCATCCTGTCCTCTCTTTTTTCTTCACATACAATCAATCACTAAATCTTGTCATTTTCAGGGTCCAATATAATCCAAACACAACTGTCCTGGGAGGTGGGAGTGATGATGGTGTTATCAACAATGAGATATATTTAAAGAGTGGAAGCTTAGTGGGAAGATTAGTAGCTCAGTCTTTGACTTGTTTCGTTTGAGTTGATGAGCGGATATCTTGGAGAACATGCTTTAGAGGCAAGTCTGTATTGACCCCCATGAGCTATAGGTTTAATTAAGGCCTTATGGGGGTCTGTATTGACCCCCATGAATTATAGGGTTAATTAAGGCCTTATGGGGGTCTATATTTACCCCCATGAATTAAAGGGTAAATTAAGGCCTTTTGGGCGTCTGTATTGACCCCCATGAGTGACAGGGTTAATTAAGTGCTTATGGGGGTCTGTATTGACCCCCATGAGTTATAGGGTTAATTATTGGCTTATGGGGATCTGTATTGACCCCCATGAGTTATGGGGTTAATTTTAGTTGCCTGGGGTTAATATTTTTTAGTGCGAGTCCTTTCAGGACCTTTACGGTCCTTTAAGGACCCGCGAGGCAGGAAATTTAAAAATTGAAATGCAGCAGGGTCATGATCAGTGCCGATAGGGGGACCCCCGCTGCAGGGGGTTAATGTGGGGGGCTGCGGGGGTCCCTATGGACCACTGCAGCAAGGGCTTAATGTGAGGACACTTTGGGGGTCCCGATGGGGACCCCCAGCATAAAGGGGGGTTAATTTTAGGTGCCACGGCAAGTAGCAACATTTGCTGGATGAGAGGGAAATAGATCTGGTGCTGAGAGATAGAATTGTTTGTCATCTGAATATAAATGGTAATAACAAAAATTGTATTAGGGTACCATGGGAGGATGTATAGATGGAGAAGAGGAGTAGGCCTAGGACTGAACCTTGGGGTATACCAACAGACAGATAGAACATGAAGAAATTATCAGATGTTATCAATTTTATTTTTATGGTGACTGGAAGAGTCTTCAGCTGTGAGACTGGAAAGGGCAGGAGGTGGGGGTTGGCATATGCGAGTGTTGAATCTAGTGAGCAAATGTTTACAGTTGGAGAACAGAGTTGATTTTAACGATATTATTGAAAAGTAGTGTTGTTTGGCAGCACTACTGAATGTGAAGTCTGTGGTAGAGCTACTCCCGGTGCAGACCTTGCCCCTTTTTGGATGGCTTAGTGCCGCGCGGCCCCCGTGCCCCCTCCCACCTTAGTGGCCCATTGCACCCCCACCAGGGCCCTCTATGCACTTGCTCAGCCAATGTGTGAAGTAGACTAATTATAATAAATTATAGTAAACAAATTAAACCCATATTTCTACACATAAAATTCATATTTTTACTCACCTTTTTATTTGCTCATCCCTAGAAGGAAAACATTTTCAGGACAACATTTATCTGCAGTTTTTACACACTTTTCATGGAATTCTGATTCCTCATCTTCAGTTTCCAGTGAATATTCCGCTGGTGGTTCAGGAATGAGAAATCCTTTTACGAGAGGTACTGGGAAAATTGCAGATGGTAAATTAGGGTAGTTGATAGTTTATTCTTGGAGATTCCCTGCTGAAGGGGAGGTACCAAAAAATAGCAGTCTGTCACATGATAGACATAGCAAAAGGCAAGTGGAGGACAACTTTTACCTTGCTCCCCAATCTTGCACACAAAATGATACGGTTTTCTAATAATCATAGCAATAGAAGGTTTCTGTGAGAAAATATCACTTTACCAAACACATAACAACATTTAGCTGCAGTATTTACACACGTTTCATGGAATTTTGAAGTAACAAACGATTACTGACATGGAAAACTCACACATAGCACTCAAAAACTCTGACTGATTCGTAATTAGAATCCTTGAGACTGGTATCAACTACATGATCTATGTCTATAAGAGACATTTGTTCTATATTATTAAAGGACATTATTGCTTGTATTATTTACCAATTAAAATCTATATGTAATATTTTAAGAAGATTAGATCAGATCTATTTTAAGAGATAGCACCATTTCAGCTTTTCCAACATTGTAATTCATAATACAGGAAGAAGTTTAGACAGTAAACATAATAACTCTGCACCAAATTCTTGCAGTGATGCCACACTTACTATACCTGATACAAAAATATACACAATATTTAAAACTTTGCTTAATTACCGTAAGTGAAACGTACTGTATTATAAAAACTAATGCTAAAATCATTTTTAACTTTCATATTTTTATTCAGCACAGTAAGATTGGTCAAAATTGACTGATTTAATCACCTAAAATATTTTAGTTGTTGATTATTAAAATAAAACCCTTGGGACACCATAAATAAATTCCTAAATGTTTAATTATTTAATATAAAATACTTAAATACATTAGATTATATATTTAGATATAGATAAAAATAGTTGGACAGCACAAATCTAGTGGATAGACAATTATGGTCGCCTTCTATGCCTCCAATTTCGCTTCATGCAAAGTCTGTATCCAATTAAAGGTACATCATGCTCATCCATGTGGACTCCTACAATACTTGCCAGCCCCAAGCAAACCTTGGTCAGCTATTGAGATACTTTATTGTGGTTCTCTCACCTTCTCAGCTTCATGCCACCTTCATGGTTATGGTTGACTGTCTTACCAAGATGTCAGATTCCTATAAATTGCCTATAGCTCAAGAAATAACAGAACTCTTCATCAAAGAAGTACAATGGCTTTATGGAATCCTAGATCAGATACTATTTGGCAGATTGTATGTACTACATTAAAAATCAGATCATCACTTACATCCACCTTTAATCCCCAACCAAACAGACCATATGTACCAAACCATAGAGTCGTACATTCACTACCTACCTTCAAAATCACTGGCACCAACTCATGATCTTGCATCTAACATAATAGTACCAATATCATTACTTTTATACTTTCCATTCAGATATTTTTGCTCTGTTCCCCAAACAACAAAAAAAGCAGTTTACTGCTGAAAAAAAAGTTTTTAGATGGCCCAGTAAAGGCTCAAACATGCTGCTTATTAACCACAGCATGTCCAGGACAAGGAATATAAAAAGTGTAGTGATGCATGCTTTAGAGGAAAAGAGAAGTTGTTTTTTAAAGGGAAATCTCTGGTAGCTCCTCCCCTTCCAGTATTGGACATAGACAGAGGTGAACATCCAAATTACGGGCTGGAATCAGACAGAAAACCAAACATGATTTAAATACAGGGAACCAGGTCACGTAGCCAGAAATTGTCTCCTCATGATATATGAATATGTGGGGCAAACTTAGTAATCAGGTGTTTTTTGTGGTCTATGCAAAGGTAAATGGTAAAGTGGTTAAGGCTCTAATAGACTCTTGCTGTTGAAAAACTCTGGTTCAACAGGATCTGATAGGTTTGGAAAACCTAGCTTCACAAAACCTTATCTTTATAACTTGTTTTCATGGATATATCAGAACGTATTCCACTACCAAAGTTAGCTTGGAAATAGTCACTGTAGAGTTTAAGAAATACGTAAAGCTGCTTCCCTTTAAGGAACCATATTTAACTTGTAACAGGTTGCATTTTGAAGAGAAGAAGGTAAAGAAAGCTAGAGAAAATAAAATGGGCAGTATTGCAAACCATCACCTGTACTAGAAATGAAATTGGTCTACGGCAAGAAATAGGGCAAGAGAGTGTTGGCAATGAGCATCCGAAGGGCATTAGAACCAAATCCAACAGATTTACTAGCAAGTCCATCTAGCAATAATCAATGGGAGTATTGTGGATGTTCACAAAGGTAGCCAGTTACCCCATTTATTGTTAAGAGATTACTTATTATACAGCGTCTGCAGGCGTCCTCAGACTGAGGAAGTATGTAAGCAATAGTAGTAACTAAATGCTATAGAAATTTTTGTCGGCAAATCCTGTCCAGAATGTCAGCTAGTGACCCCAAAGTGACAAACCAAAGTTCTTCTGATAGGTTACATAGTTTCTGGGGTTACATAGTTACATAGTTACATAGTAATTAAGGTTGAAAAAGACTTTCAGTCCATCAAGTTCAAACTTTTAAGATCTAAATAGTCCTCGAGTAAATATCCACAGGGAATCAACATATTTTAGTCATATTAGACTATACCACTACATACAACAAAATTAGATGTGCTCAGTCAGAGAACCTTAGGGAGTTAAGAGCTACACCCTGCTGACAAGACCCAACTAACATCAAACATCTGTCTCAGGTTTGCTGTTTCTTTTATTCAGAGTGGATTGCCTGGTATTTTGGGCCTGGGTCCCTCTATTGAGTAAGATCAGACTGATATGCTACAGAATATTTATTTCTGTGGAGGGCACAAGTTGCTAAAAGAGGCTGCTCAGAGTGGGTTATTATGTCCATAAAACTAACCGATTAAGGTTAGTTTGTTCTGTTTTTGAGCACCTCCATTTTTTGTTGTAGCCTATGCCACTAAATATCGTGAGGTGATCCCTTTGTTCAATATCTCTGAAACATAAATTTCTACAGAGCGTATTAATGTTTTCTCCATGGTAGGTATTCAGGATCTAAGGCAGTGCTCCTCAACTCCAGTCCTCAGGGCACACCAACAGTTCACATTTTAGATATATCCCTGCTTGCGCACAGGTGAGTTAATAGGCTCTGTAATTCTGTTTAACCATCTGCTGAACCTCTGATTAGCTCACATGTGCTCAAACAGGGATATACCTAAAATGTGAACTGTTGGTGTGCCCTGAGGACTGGAGTTGAGGAGCACTGGTCTATGGGACTAGTTTCACTCCAACGGTTAGGACGAAGGTTTATTCCCTTCTAAAAATTCAGGGCCTCATTAAATTCCAGCCTCGTAAATAAGAGGCTTCTACTTAAGCCCTACGTACTGCAAAGTTTCTCTAACTTACAATGCTATTAAATTAGCCCTGCTGCGAGCAACGTATGAGCTACGCAGCAGGCCCGTACGTATCTACACTGCGTAAATGTACATGAGGAGTGACAGCCTGCGAGATGATATCGCAGGCTCCCACTCCTCATCAAGTGCTGCGGGGGTCCTAAAAGGGACCTCCGCGGCAGTCCCCCACATAAGCCCTGCCGTGGGGGGTACTCCAAACCCCCCCCTAGGCACCTAAAATGAACCCCCCCTCAATGCGGGGGTCCCTGTCGGGACCCCCGAAGTGTCCTCACATGAACACCTTGCTGCAGGGGTCCATAGGAACCCCCGCAGCCCCCACACATTAACCCCTTGCAGCGGGGGTCCCCGATCGGCACCGATCAGGCCCCCGCTGCATTTAAAACGTTTAAATTGCCCGCCGCGGCTCCTTAAAGGGGCCGCGGCACACTATTACCCAATCCCGGCCGCGGCACTTAAAATTAACCCCCCTCTATGCTGGGGGTCCCCATCGGGACCCCCGAAGTGTCCCCACATAAACCCATTGCAGTGGGGGGCCCCGATCTGCATAGATCAGGCCCCCCGCTGCATTTAAAACTTTTAAATTCCCCGCCGCGGCTCCTTAAAGGGACCGCGGCACACTATTACCCAATCCCGGCCGTGGCACTTAAAATTAACCCCCCTCTATGCTGGGGGTCCCCATCGGGACCCCCGAAGTGTCCCCATATAAACCCCCTGCTGCGGGGGGCCCCGATCGGCACCGATCGTGACCCTGCTGCAATTCAATTTTAAATTTCCCGCCTCGCGGGTCCTCAAAGGACCGTAAAGGTCCTGAAAGGACTCGCACTAAAAATATTAACCCCAGGCAACTATAATTACCCCATTAACTCATGATGGTCAATACAGACCACCATAAGGCTCTAATTAACCCATTAACTCATGGTGGTCAATACAGACCACCATAAGGCTCTAATTAACCCATTAACTCATGGTGGTCAATACAGACCACCATAAGGCCTAAATTAACCCATTAACTCATGGTGGTCAATACAGACCACCATAAGGCTCTAATTAACCCATTAACTCATGGTGGTCAATACAGACCACCATAAGGCTCTAATTAACCCATTAACTCATGGTGGTCAATACAGACCACCATAAGGCTCTATTTAACCCCATCAGTCCCATAAGGGTATATTATTACCATTATGGGCCTGTTACAACCCAACATTAACCACATAAGTGCCATGATGGTCCTCAAGGACCATCATGACACTAACTACAAACACTACACTATAACCCCCAATAAACCATTTAATCTAAACTAACCCCCCTCTACACTAATCTATTAACACTTACACTACCTACCTACACTACCTACCCCCTAATAAACCTCCCCAACACTCTAATTACAAAAAACAATAAACCTACAGCACAGAAAACAAAAAACCTACAGTACAAAAAACAAAAAAACCTACAGTACAGAAAAAATAAAAATTACAACCCCACCCCCCACTACAGAAAACAAAAAAATACATTACAACCCCACCCCCCACTACAGAAAATAAAAAAAATTACACACCTGAAAAGGAAAGACAGATAAACACAATACATTACATACATTACATACAATACATGACATTACATACATTAAATATAATATATTAAATATAATATATTACATATAATATATTACATATAATACATTACATACATTACATACAATACATGACATTACATACATTAAATATAATATATTACATATAATATATTACATATAATATATTACATATAATACATTACATACATTACATACAATACATGACATTACATACATTACATATAATGTATTAAATATAATATATTACATATAATACATTACATACATTACATACAATACATGACATTACATACATTACATATAATGTATTACATATAATATATTACATATAATATATTACATATAATATATTACATATAGTCCTAATCAAATACCCCCTATCTATCTAACATACAATCTATTTAATTTAAAATAAATCCTAACTATATCAAATACATCCCCCTATCTATCTAATATACAAAAAATCCTAACTACATACACAGACCCTAATTCTAAGCTAAAATCAATAAATTAAGACCACTTACCTTTAAGATGTTGCTTCAGATCACTAACCTATGGGTCAAACAAAAAATAAAAATTAGTACAAAACATTAACATCAAATAAATAAACATTCTATACATTCTAAATATTCAACTCACCTTTACAGCATGTCCAGTCACTGTTTAGCTCTTCCGGCGCGGCCCTGTTAAAAAAAAAAACACAATACATGAATACATGAATACAATATATAAACAATAAATAAAATACACAAATAAACATCTAAATATACATTGAACTTACCTCCCCGCGATGTCCCCGGCCTTCTCTCCTTCAGCCCCCGGCTGGGCCGCGGAACCATCCGCGCTCTAAAAAAAAAAATAAAAAAAAAATAACGGAGGTCTGCACTGGCAGACCTCCCCGACGCTACTGAACCTCCCGGAGTCGTTTCCGGGAGGAAATTGGCATTGGCGGCTTGTGATTGGCTGAAAAAGCTGTCAGCCAATCAAAAGTCGTCAATGTAGGAGCCAATCAGGATGCGCAGATGTCTTCTACCAATCACTCCGTGGGGGTGTATCCCATAGTGATTGGCTGAAGGCATCTGAGCGTTGTGATTGGTTCCCAGAAAGATAGACAAGTGTTTAAGCCAATCAGGGTGGGATATTGGGGTGTATCCCATCCTGATTGGCTCACACATTGACGACTTTTGATTGGCTGAAATTGATAGACAGCTTTTTCAGCCAATCACAAGCCGCCAATGCCAATTTCCTCCCGGAAACGACTCCGGGAGGTTCAGTAGCGTCGGGGAGGTCTGCCAGTGCAGACCTCCGTTAGTTTTTTTTCTTTTTTTTTTTTTAGAGCGCGAATGGTTCCGCGGCCCAGCCGGGGCTGAAGGAGAGAAGGCCGGGGGACATCGCGGGTAGGTAAGTGAAATGTATATTTAGATGTTTATTTGTGTATTTTATTTATTGTTTATATATTGTATTCATGTATTCATGTATTGTGTTTTTTTTTTAACAGGGCCGCGCCGGAAGAGCTAAACAGTGACTGGACATGCTGTAAAGGTGAGTTGAATATTTAGAATGTATAGAATGTTTATTTATTTGATGTTAATGTTTTGTACTAATTTTTATTTTTTGTTTGACCCATAGGTTAGTGATCTGAAGCAACATCTTAAAGGTAAGTTATCTTAATTTATTGATTTTAGCTTAGAATTAGGGTCTGTGTATGTAGTTAGGACTGTAATTATTTTATTTTACTTTAGAATAATGGTCTGTGTATGTAGTTAGGATTTTTTGTATATTAGATAGATAGGGGGATGTATTTGATATAGTTAGGATTTATTTTAAATTAAATAGATTGTATGTTACATAGATAGGGGGTATTTGATTAGGACTATATGTAATATATTATATGTAATATATTATATGTAATATATTATATTTAATATATTATATGTAATGTATGTAATGTCATGTATTGTATGTAATGTATGTAATGTATTATATGTAATATATTATATGTAATATATTATATTTAATATATTATATGTAAATGTCATGTATTGTATGTAATGTATGTAATGTATTATATGTATGTATTGTATTGTGTTTATCTGTCTTTCCTTTTCAGGTGTGTAATTTTTTTATTTTCTGTAGTGGGGGGTGGGGTTGTAATGTATTTTTTTGTTTTCTGTAGTGGGGGGTGGGGTTGTAATTGTTTTTTGTTTTCTGTACTGTAGGTTTTTTTGTTTTTTGTACTGTAGGTTTTTTGTTTTCTGTGCTGTAGGTTTTTTATTTTTTGTAATTAGAGTGGTGGGAAGGTTTATTAGGGGGTAGGTAGTGTAGGTAGGTAGTGTAAGTGTTAATAGATTAGTGTAGAGGGGGGTTAGTTTAGATTAAATGGTTTATTGGGGGTTATAGTGTAGTGTTTGTAGTTAGTGTCATGATGGTCCTTGAGGACCATCATGGCACTTATGTGGTTAATGTTGGGTTTGTAACAGGCCCATAATGGTAATAATATACCCTTATGGGACTGATGGGGTTAAATAGAGCCTTATGGTGGTCTGGATTGACCATCATGAGTTAATGGGTTAATTTAGGCCTTATGGTGGTCTGTATTGACCACCATGAGTTAATGGGTTAATTAGAGCCTTATGGTGGTCTGGATTGACCATCATGAGTTAATGGGTTAATTAGAGCCTTATGGTGGTCTGGATTGACCACCATGAGTTAATGGGTTAAATAGAGCCTTATGGTGGTCTGGATTGACCACCATGAGTTAATGGGTTAAATAGAGCCTTATGGTGGTCTGGATTGACCATCATGAGTTAATGGGTTAATTTAGGCCTTATGGTGGTCTGTATAGACCACCATGAGTTAATGGGTTAATTAGAGCCTTATGGTGGTCTGGATTGACCACCATGAGTTAATGGGTTAATTAGAGCCTTATGGTGGTCTGGATTGACCACCATGAGTTAATGGGGTAATTATAGTTGCCTGGGGTTAATATTTTTAGTGCGAGTCCTTTCAGGACCTTTACGGTCCTTTGAGGACCCGCGAGGCGGGAAATTTAAAATTGAATTGCAGCAGGGTCACGATCGGTGCCGATCGGGGCCCCCCGCTGCAGGGGGTTTATGTGGGGACACTTCGGGGGTCCCGATGGGGACCCCCAGCATAGAGGGGGGTTAATTTTAAGTGCCGCGGCCGGGATTGGGTAATAGTGTGCCGCGGTCCCTTTAAGGAGCCGCGGCGGGGAATTTAAAAGTTTTAAATGCAGCGGGGGGCCTGATCTATGCAGATCGGGGCCCCCCCCTGCAATGGGTTTATGTGGGGACACTTCGGGGGGTCCCGATGGGGACCCCCAGCATAGAGGGGGGGTTAATTTTAAGTGCCGCGGCCGGGATTGGGTAATAGTGTGCCGCGGTCCCTTTAAGGAGCCGCGGCGGGGAATTTAAAAGTTTTAAATGCAGCGGGGGGCCTGATCTATGCAGATCGGGGCCCCCCCCTGCAATGGGTTTATGTGGGGACACTTCGGGGGTCCCGATGGGGACCCCCAGCATAGAGGGGGGTTAATTTAAGTGCCGCGGCCGGGATTGGGTAATAGTGTGCCGCGGTCCCCTTTAAGGAGCCGCGGCGGGGAATTTAAAAGTTTTAAATGCAGCGGGGGGCCTGATCTATGCAGATCGGGGACCCCCGCTGCAAGGGGTTAATGTGGGGGTGCTGCAGGGGTCCCGATAGAGACCCCTGCAGCATGGGGATGTGTATAGGGGGGGGGGGGGGGAGCCTCACACTGCTGTCTCGGGCTGTTCCGAGGCAGCACGTAGAGGCTTTCGGATCCCTTGCGTGGACTTTTTGTCCACGTAGGGATTCTTACGATATGCGAGACTCGTGCATAGATTTAAGGCTACGTAGCTCTCTCGGAGCCTATTCTCGGCCATTTTCTCGCAGTCATATCGTAAAGCAGGCTGCGAGAGATTCGGTTCTCGCAAACAGCAGGAAAACTGCCTTTTGCGAGCACCGAGAGAACTACGAGGGAGAATTTAATAGGGCCCTCAGTTACTTAGAACCTCAGTCTACTATTCTCAACCAAATGAGTTGGTAGAAAGATGTATTAGTACACTTAAGCACATACTCAGAAAGTTTAGTGAAAGCCTAAATTGGGACAAAATGCTTCCATATCTTTTATTTGCAATACATGAATTGACCCAGTCATCTTCAGGAATCTTCACTTTTGATTTATTATATGGCAAAACAATTAGATACACTCCAAGAAAAGCAAGAACACAGGCTGTTAGAGGCTTTTGATGATGTTTTCTTTGCCTGAAAGACAAATTTAAATCTCACCACATGCATACTAAGGAAGGGGAAATTGTAAGACATAGACCACTGTTGTTCCAGTTACCGATTCAATGGAGCCTTCGCAAGTTATTGTAGCCCGTAAGTGAGGTCGCAAGTTAATTTGCAATTCAATTGCAGTCTTTTTGCGGGCTCCAAACGGGTTACGAGTTAAACACGTAACTTACAGCCACCGAAGCCTTTGATCTTTCATTTTCGCAAGAGTTACGAATGCTAAAAACGCGGATTGCTATTCAATTGCTCAATTTCCCCAAGCCCCATATGTTTTAACACCTGTAAATGGCAAAAGAAGGAGAAAATCCTATGAGTGCCAGAGAGGACCCGCACGAGGGTTAATCACCTGCCTGCAACACTGTAAATGCAAATAAAAAATCAATACTGTACTGTAAATAACGAGGAAAGCAATGATAGACATTAGAACAACAGTCTCAAGCACGCAAATCTGCAGGAAATTTAATTTATTTCTATGCTTCATTTCAGGGTTAAATCGATCTCGGGTATCAATGAGTTAATACATAACAGGCCACCCATATGGACTATAACAGTATTGGCATTCATTTTCATAATTCTGTATTTTGAGGGTTTGCGAGTCTGATCGCATATTGAACCACCAAACCTAATTGATTGGCATGTAACCTCCATGTTTTATTGCCATAATAAAGACGGTCTCATTTTCTATGGGCTGATTTGAAATGAGAGGTTACGGGCTTGCTTAATTAATCATGTTGTCGACCTGAACTGCTACGAATCAGTGCATGGTTTACAGTTTCGGCTTTGGGCCATTCACTTGCGGCTTGAGCGATTGAATAGCATCTAAATCGGAGACGAACAGGAGCCTGCAACACATCTGCAAACATATTCTACAATCGAGTTGTGGGCTTGCAATTGAATCTGGTCTTTTACCTTTTGGTACCCCTGCATCTTTCCAGAGACTGATAGACCAAATCCTTCAGCCCTAGAGTACACTGCTCGTGTCTTGGATATATTGTTATACATAGAATGGGCTGGGAAGTTCACCTTGATAAAGGAAGCAGCTGGCCTTAGGACATTAAGACAGACTGGGTTAAAGACAATCTTAGCAAAGTGTCTTTTGGGAAGAGCTGAGACTCTGAGACTCTTTTAAAGATAAGGTTGAGGCATTGGAAAAAACCCAGGTTAAAAAAAAAAAAAAAAACTGTGAAGGCATTCTTGTATCTAGAACATTTATACCCGAGGTACAGCGACTGAGTGTCCCATGAGGTTCACTCTAAGGGGGAGGTATATGAAGTGTACAGACCCATTAATGGTGTAAAGAGACAGTCAGTGCAGAGGGAGAGTTCAGTAAGAATGAGACCCTGTCCATCACTTGTGTGTTGTTCTGTTTGAATCTGCCGTGTGAATAAGTGCAGGAAGATAAAGGTTTTTTTTCTGTCCTGTGGGCTGTAATCATTGTGCAGGTGAGTAGGCAGAATCTACTTTAACAGGGGAAGGAGTGAACTTTGGAGCTTGCAAACAGTTTGAGTGTAAGTGCAGTTATTGTGTAAGTGTGGGAGTTTAAATAAAAGGAGTGCGTTCAAAGAAAAGGAATATAATAAAAATATATATATATATATATATTTATATATTTTTTTGTTTTAGTTAAGGTGTATTTCTGAAACTGGTAATCATGAGTCAGTCCAGCGGCAACCTCATGGAGTGTACATGCTGCCACATGTATGCACTGCTGGAACAGATGATCCAGGGTCCATACCTCTGTGACATGTGTGAGCATGTTGCCTGTCTGGAAGCTTTAATTGGAAAACTGGAGAGGAGAATTGTGTGCACTTACTTAGAGCTGCTCCCTCTAACAGCCGGGAGAAAATTTCTACTGGAGGAGTGGGAGGGAAGATTAGGCAGAGCAACAGACAGGTTTTGGTGGTAGGGGACTCTATTATTAGGAAGGTAGGCAGGGTGATATGTCAACCAGATCCCAGCAGTCGAACAGTTTGCTGTCTCCTGGGTACCAATGACAAAGTAAGTGGAAGATAGAGTGTCCTAAAAAATGATTATAAAGAACTAGGAAACAGACTTAAGGCACGGACCTTCAAGGTAGTATTTTTTTAGATACTACCAGTGCCACGTGCAAGCCCAGGGAGACAGAAGAAGCTTAGGGAGGCTAATGCGTGGCTACAAAAGTGGTGCAGCACAGAGGGTTTTGGTTTTTAGAGCACTGGGCTGACTTTTCACTTGGGTCCAATCTCTACAGAATGGATGGATTGCACCTTAATGATGAGGGAGCCTTTGTGCTAGGGGATAGGATCGTAGAAAGGCTGGGGGAGTTTTTAAACTAGTAGGTGGGGTGAGTGGCTTTATAGACAGTAGGGAGGTATTACTAGGTGACTCAAATACAGTGGCAGGCACTTCACAACGGCAGAGCTATAGCAACATAAAGTGTATGCTTGCTAATGCAAGAAGTTTGCCTAGTAAAATGGGTGAGCTAGAATTATTAGCGGTACAGTAAAATTGGGACTTAATAGGCATTAATGAAATATGGTGGGATGAATCTCATGACTGGACTGTCAATCTGGATGGGTATAACTTATTTAGGAAAGATAGGAGTAATGGTAGAAGAGGAGGAGGGATTTGTCTTTATTTAGTCATCTCAAGTAATATTCATATAATATCAAATGTTAAAATAGGGGAACCCTTGGGGAATAGTGATCACAACACAGTATCATTTGAGATTGAATACAAAAAACTGTTGTAAGGGGCCAACTAAAATGTTAACTTTAATGGGCTAAGGGCAGCAATACACCATATAGACTGGGATAAAGAACTTACAGGGAAAAATACTGAAAATAAATGGACAACATTCAAACCTTTACTAAATATACATACACCGGCATGTACCATGTGAAAACAAAATGAATAAGAATAAATCACATCCCATGTGGCTTAACAATGACAAGATCATGATAAGGAAATGAACACATGCATTTAAATTATACAAGAAGGAGGGAGCAGAGGCAGCTTTATGTGAATATAAGGAAATAAACAAGGCTTGCAAAATAGCTAATGGACTGGCTAAAATAGAAAATGAGTCAGTTGAAAAGGAGAGTAAGAGTAAACCTAAAATATTTTTTTAAATATATTAATGGGAAGAAGGCGAGGAAGGAAGCTATAGGAACGTTACAATGTGACACAGACCGTCTGATAATTAGTGACAAAGAAAAGGCAGATGAGCTAAATAGGTTCTCTTCTTAGGTATACACAAGGGAGGTACCAGTGGTTGGGTTACTGCAACATAATGGGGCTACACTACCTTCACCAAATAATTGGTTAACGCAGGAAGAAATCCAAAGGAGGTTAAAAAAAAAAGTTAATAAAGCACCAGGTCCTGATGGAATACATCCAAGGCTACTGAGGGAACTGGGTTCTGTAATAGCCAAATCATTATATCTAATTTTTAAGGACTCACTCACCACAGGGTCGCTACCAGATAACTGGAGAAAAGCAGATGTGATACCTATATTTAAGGAATTAGCAAGAGCAAATCCAGGGATTTATAGACCTGTAAGCCTCACATCTGTAGTGGGGAAGCTTTTAGAATGGATAATAAGGGATAATATACAAGAATATGTCTATTTGAACAAGATCATAAGTATCAAGACAGATTTATGAAAGATAGGTCATCATACAAATGTAATTAGTTTCTATGTGGAGGTTAGTAGGAACCTCAATCAAGGCAACTCAGTGGATGTAGTATTTTTGGATTTTGCAAAGGCTTTTGATACAGAGCCTCATGGAAGACTATTGTGCAAACTAAGGGATGCAGGAATTGCAGTAAATATCTGCTCATGGATTGAGAGCTGGCTAAAAGACAGGAAGCAAAGTGTTGTTGTAAATGGAAAATCTGATTGGACTAACATGGTAAGTGGGTTTCCTCGGTATTAGGTCCTCTACTTTTTAACATATTTGACAATGTGACAATGATGTGCTTTCCCTCCAGAGGGATTTGCATTAATTAGAGAAATGGGAGGCTAAATGTCAGATGAGATTTAATACAAATAAATGTAAAGTTATGCATCTGGGAAGGAAAAATAGCCAAGCAAATTATAACATTAATGGAGCAAACCTAGGGGTATCAGATATTGAAAGTGATTTGGGAGTACGTGTGGACAACCACCTAGGTAACAGTGCTCAAAGCCAAGCAGCAGCTGCAAAGGCAAATAAAATATTAGCATGTATTAGGAAGGGTATAGAAGCCAGGGAAGCAAATATAATTCTCCCACTATACAAATCTCTATTACACCCTCATTTGGAATATAGAGTACAATTTTGGGCACCACTTCATAAAAATGACATTTTAGAGCTGGAAGAGAAGGGCAACAAAACCAATAAGGGGAATGGAGGGACTAAGTAATGAAGAAAGACTAAACTAAACTTATTTTCTGTAGATAAAAGGCGTCTAAGAAGAGATATGATTACATTATATAAATATATCCAGGGTCAGTATAAAGATTTGTCAAGGGAGCTTTTTGTGTCAAGAGGTTTTCAACTGACAAGAGGACATCCCTTGAGGTTAGAAGTAAAAAGATTCCACCTCAAAGAAAGAAAAGGGTTCTTCACAGTAAGGGTGGTTAATCTGTGGAATTCTCTACTAAAGGAGGTAATGACAGCGAATTCGATAGATAACTTTAAAAAGGGGTTAGATATATTTTTTAACAAAGAGGGCATTCAAGGTTATTCTAGATAACTAGCAAAGGAATTGATCCAGAGAGAAATTTGATCTCCAGTATCTGTGGTCAGAAAGGAATTTAGCTTTTTTTCCCAAAAGAGGACAGAGATCACATGAGAGAATCTTTGGAAGCACAGAAAGCTCAGCTGATGCAAATGAGGTCTGCACGTAACACTGTGGTTTCAAAATCAAGCAGAATTATGAATCCAAATTGCTTTCTAAAGAAAATGACAAGTAGGGATAATGTAGAAACATACCTCCTGAATTTTGAGAAAATTGCCACTAGAGAAGCGTGGCCTAAAAAAGCACTGGGCCAAAGGCCTTGGTCCCTATATGCTTGGAGAAGCTCAGAAAGCATATGTTGTTTTGGAAGAAGAAAAGGCAACATATTAGGATGATCTAAAAGAAGAGGTCCTTTACCGAGATGGAGTAAACCAAGTACAGAGTTTACAGTCAAAGACATTTTTGACAAGCATGCTTATCGCTACCCAAGAGGCGTGGTTATCTACCCAAGTTCAAAATACAGTTTCCTTGTTGAAGGATTGCTAAAGGGACCTGATAAAGAAGTATATCAGGAGATAGAGACCTGTTGGTTGGCAGAAAAAGTGCAAGAAGCTACCAAGTTCAGTACTAAGAAAGAGAACAATATGGTTGGAGCAGCTAATGGGAATGCTGGAGCATCCAGAGAGATTCTTGGGACAGCAAGAAAGACTGCAAGGGCCACTCTAGAGGCTGCAGGAGCTGCTAAAGAGACTGCAGGAGCCACAAATGAGGCTGCAGAGACGGCAGGAGATTGCTGAGAAAACAAATGAGGTCTCAGAGACGGCAAAAGAGGCTGCAGAGACAACGAAAGAGAATGTCGGTGCAGTCAAAGAACCTTTGTCCCTGGAGCTAGGTGATGGTGTTATAAAAGTGACTACTGTTGTATGCAAGGGCCAAAGAGAAAATGACAAGATGTTGTAACTGACTGGGTGCAAAACCAGCATGCTGATCAAGACACTGGGGAAGATTTGAACTCAAATAAATGCAGAAACCTTATGGAAGAATGTCCTAATTTTGATGAAGAAACTAATCCTTACTAAAGGGAAAGCTGTGAAAGATAGGAATCTGGAGTTGGTAAAGAAGGAACCACCATCCCTGACAGGACATAAGAAGCAGAGCATGGAGATGTGTCCAACTAAAATTGTAAAGCGTCCCAAGAGATCTCTATCTCAGGTGCCAATAAAACAAAGCACTATGGACAAGGAGAGGCAAGAAAGGAAATAAGTACAGCAAGAGATAAAGTTGAGCTCTATTCCAGTAGGCCTGAAAAAGCCTGAAATGGACGACAGGCAAATTGCTACTAATATGAGAGGTGTCAGGATGATGCCAGATTACATTCCTGAATGGCGGAGAAGCCTACATTTGAGGACTACAGGGTGTCACACAGGAAAAAGGCCCAGATATCTATTTGGGAGCAGAGAAAGAGTCCTCCCAAGTATTCACTGAAAGAGCCAGTTTGTGCGGGAGCCGCAGCACAATGGTAAAAAGGAGAAGCAAGATCTCCTCACTAATCATGTATCTCAGAGAAGGAACGATCACCAATTCCACCTTAAGCAGAGAGAAGCAACTGTGAACTGTTACTTGCTCCACAATCACAGAGGATGGCTGATCCGTCTGATATGAAGAGACAGTTGGCTCAGAGCGATGAAAGTCCAGAAGAGACTAACTCTAACCTCTAGAATCTGTGTACCCGCGACGCTTCGTTGAATGCAGAGCAATGTCTACAGGAAGCATAGAGCAGGAGCTTGTACAGGAGAGACAGAGGGAGGAAGAAAGAATGGCTGAACCTGATGGAAAAGACAGAGGAGATTCATCAGCTGAATATGCAGCAAAAGATCCAGCATAAGCAGGTGAAAATGGGTTTGCAACAATGAGGAGAAGCTCTAACTAAAGACAGCAAAGAAAAATGAAAAGCTGGAAGCCTTGGAGGCAAAGCAAGAGGCAAAGCAAGAAGAAAAAGAGAAAAAATGGATTAAAGCTGAGAATGCTGAAATACCACATTTTTTTCAGAAACCCAAAACTCAAAAGGCTGTTAAGATGGGTGCAAGCCTATGTGTTGAGTGTAAGCCTGAAGTTGCTGAACAGCTGGAGAAATTACAGCAAGGCCAAATGTCTGAGGGAACCTTCCTAGTAGAGAGAAAGAGTCGCAGACCTTGCATGATTGGAACCCCCGGTTTACCAAGGATGCCTGCTGTGAACAATGAGATAGATGAGGTGCAGATCCAAAAGCTAGAAGCAGCCCTGAGAGAGGACATGCTTTTGGAGCCTCTGAAGTAGACTGTACAAGAAAAGAAACAAGATGGCCATATGAAGCTGATACCTTTTTGTGAGAATTATTATCCAGCCTATTGGAGTACCTGGAACAGAAAGAGCCATGTTATCTGTCCTTACAAACGATGGGCTCAGGACATTTTGCAGGACTATGAAGTAAATAATGATGAAGTGGGAAGAAAAACAGCCCAAGAAGTCGCTGTCCCATATGGAAGATAAGGAAAATGAGGGTGATGATGTGGAAGTAGAGAGTGAGAAAAATATCAAAGTAAGAGGCGCAGAAACTTTACAGTCCTCTAGTGAATCACTAGTATAATAAAGGAGCTGCAGAAGAAACCCTCTGTCCAGAATGCTCAAGCCCAAACCTTCACAGAGAATCTCATAGAGTAGAGGGGTGCCTGGGACTTTTCCGAAATTGTTTGTGAGATGGACTTGAGACAGCCTTAAGTAGAGAGCCCAGATTTCTTGGGGAACATGGGGCAGCAGAAAGCTAATTGCTTAATTGAAAATGGACATTTGGCAGAGTGGCAGAACTTGTTACAGATCGTCCATGTGGAGAGCTGTAAGCTTATGGCTCTGTCTGAGCAAATTGCTTCTTTCCAGCTTCTTTAGCAGCAGCTAAACGTTTGTCATAAAGAAAAGCAGAATCTACAAGTGGCTATCCAGTTACCACAGAATTCCCTAATCCAACTGGTAAATAAGAATAAAAATGTGCATGATAAAGTAGAGGACTGGAGAGGTGAGTTGTTAAACAGTGTGCAGAGGGTACTGAACCGTGAGCAGCAATGTTTGCACCTGGTACTACAGTCACATCTCCACCACGTGGATGCCATATATAGCATTTACGGCTTCTCAGCACAAGTTGTTAAATCACATGTTGTTGAGCTGAGGGGGAGGATGTATGACAGTGTGCCCCCAGAGGTCAGGGTAAGTAAAGATTTGGGGCAATTTCTCCCAAGGAAAGAAATGTTCGGAAATACAACAGCATGTACTGCATAATATGTATACACTCTCCACCCCATCCCCCACCAAGCTCCTGCGCCAAACACATGTTTCAATCACGTTATCAATGTGATCTCATCAGGGGCAAACTGAATGCCTCCTACCTATACTTTTTTATAGTGCTCATCGAAAATTATATTAAAATCTAATGTCTTTGTTACGTATATACAGGTATTTAAAGGTGCTTAGTTTACATCATGCATATTATTTAAATGCTGTATAGATGTCATTATTTTTAATCTATCCAAATGTAAATTATGACATACTTATACATCTGCATTATCTAGAGACTTATCATTTCCCCTTCTAGTAAATGTAATGTTTTCGAGGGGATAAAATATCTGAACTTTTTTGGACGAAAGCTGACCCTACATAAAGACTTAAATGTAGGAAGAATATTTATTCTTCTCAGTTATGGATAACAGGATAAGAAAATGTGAAGACAATTTAGATGTAAGTGGTCCCTTTATTAAATTAAAACCAATAAGTATGTTTTTCCATCACTGTCTGTATATCCTAATATACAGACATTTGTAAACATGGTAACAAAAGAATTAGATAAACTAATACTAACAGAGAAAACTAATAGATAAAAGTATACATTGAGTGGGAATCCCATTGTATAAAATCTGAAATATAAGGAGACGTAAGGCTTGCGAGAACTTCAAAAAAGGAAAATAATTATTATCAAACTGACAGATAAAGGAGGGATGTTGTAACTATAGATAAGCAAAATATAGGAAAGGAGATAAGTATTGCTACAGAGTCCTGACCTATAGAGATGTCGCGAATAGTTTGCCGGCGGACTGTTCCCGGCGAACATAGCATGTTCGCGGCGAACTGCGAACATATGCGATATTCGACCCGCCCCCTATACTTTATCATTGAGCAAACTTTGACCCTGCAACTCACAGTCAGCAGACACATTCCAGCCAATCAGCATCATCCCCTGCCTTCCAGACCCTTCTAACTCATGGACAGCAGCCATTTTGGAATCATAACTAACTTGCAGTCTTACTGAGAGGAGGCTGAGTGTAGGTGATACTGCATCAATAGGGAAAACTCTTTTGATCTCTGCTGCAAGGACACCCCTGTGTCTCTTCCCCCCCTTATCATCATCCTCCCCTCACCTTAGCACCCAACCCTAACACCCCCTCACACTTATCCATAACACCCATCAACCTAACATCTAACCCTAACACCCCTCACACTTATCCCTAAGACCTAACACCCCTCACACTTATTCCTAACATGCCTCACCCTAACACCCCTTACACTTATCCTTAACACCCCTCACCCTAACACCTAAACCTAACACCCCTCACACTTATCCCTAACACCCCTTACCCTAACCCTAACATCCCTCACACTTATCCCTAACACCTAACCCTAACATCCCTCACCCTAACACCTAACCCTAACACCCCTTACACTTATCCCTAACACCCCTCACCCTAACACCTAACCCTAACACCCCTCACACTTATCCCTAACACCCCTCACCCTAACCCTAACACCCCTCACACTTATCCATAACACCCATCAACCTAACACCTAACCCTAACATTCTCACACTTATCCCTAAGACCTAACACCCCCCACACTTATCCCTAACACCCGTCACCCTAACACCTAACCCTAATACCCCCTTACACTTATACCTAACAGCCCTTACCCTAACACCTAACCCTAACATCCCTTACCCTAACACCCCTCACACTTATCCCTAACACCCCTCACCCTAACCCTAACACCCCTCACACTTATCCCTAACACCCCTTACCCTAACCCTGACACCCCTCACACTTATCCATAACACCCATCAACCTAACACCTCACCCTAACATTCTCACACTTATCCCTAAGACTTAACACACCCACACTTATCACTAACACCCCTCACCCTAACACCTAACCCTAATACCCCCCTTACACTTATCCCTATCAGCCCTTACCCTAACACCTAACCCTAACATCCCTTACCCTAACACCCCTCACACTTATCCCTAACACCCCTCACCCTAACCCTAACACCCCTCACACTTATCCCTAACATCCCTTACCCTAACCCTAACACCCCTCACACTTATCCATAACACCCATCAACCTAACACCTAACCCTAACTTTCTCACACTTATCCCTAAGACCTAACACCCCCACACTTATCCCTAACACCCCTCACCCTAACACCTAACCCTAATACCCCCTTACACCTATCCCTAACAGCCCTTACCCTAACACCTAACCCTAACATCCCTTACCCTAACACCCCTCACACTTATCCCTAACACCCATCAACCTAACACCTAACCCTAACTTTCTCACACTTATCCCTAAGACCTAACACCCCTCACACTTATCCCTAACACCCCTCACCCTAACCCTAACACCCCTCACACTTATCCATAACACCCATCAACCTAACACCTAACCCTAACATTCTCACACTTATCCCTAAGACCTAACACCCCCCACACTTATCCCTAACACCCGTCACCCTAACACCTAACCCTAATACCCCCTTACACTTATACCTAACAGCCCTTACCCTAACACCTAACCCTAACATCCCTTACCCTAACACCCCTCACACTTATCCCTAACACCCCTTACCCTAACCCTGACACCCCTCACACTTATCCATAACACCCATCAACCTAACACCTCACCCTAACATTCTCACACTTATCCCTAAGACTTAACACACCCACACTTATCACTAACACCCCTCACCCTAACACCTAACCCTAATACCCCCTTACACTTATCCCTATCAGCCCTTACCCCTAACACCTAACCCTAACATCCCTTACCCTAACACCCCTCACACTTATCCCTAACACCCCTCACCCTAACCCTAACACCCCTCACACTTATCCCTAACATCCCTTACCCTAACCCTAACACCCCTCACACTTATCCATAACACCC
Source organism: Discoglossus pictus (assembly GCA_027410445.1). Taxonomy (NCBI): domain Eukaryota; kingdom Metazoa; phylum Chordata; class Amphibia; order Anura; family Alytidae; genus Discoglossus; species Discoglossus pictus. The sequence goes on along the minus strand of CM050165.1, from coordinate 433,450,468 downwards.
ATCAACCTAACACCTAACCCTAACTTTCTCACACTTATCCCTAAGACCTAACACCCCCACACTTATCCCTAACACCCCTCACCCTAACACCTAACCCTAATACCCCCTTACACCTATCCCTAACAGCCCTTACCCTAACACCTAACCCTAACATCCCTTACCCTAACACCCATCATACTTATCCCTAACACCCCTTACCCTAACCCTAACACCCCTCACACTTATCCATAACACCCATCAACCTAACACCTAACCCTAACATTCTCACACTTATCCCTAAGACCTAACACCCCTCACACTTATTCTTAACATGCCTCACCCTAACACCCCTTACACTTATCCCTAACACCCCTCACCCTAACACCCCTCACACTTAGCCCTAACACCCCTCACCCTAACACCTAACCCCCTCAACCTTATCCCTAACATTCCTTACCCTAACACCCCTCACATTTATCCCTGTGTCTCTTCCCCCCCTTATCATCAAGGGAAGGGGGAGGATGATGAGGGAGGGGGGAAACAGACACAGGGAAAGATGATGAGGAAGGGGGTAAAGAGATACGGGGGAGGGTGATGAGGAAGGGTGGAAAGAGACACAGGGGAGGATGATGAGGGAGGGGGGGAAGAGACACAGGGGAGGATGATGAGGGAGGGGGGAAAGAGACACAGGGGAGGATGATGATGGAGGGGGGAAGAGACACAGGGGAGGACGATGAGGGAGGGGGGAAAGAGATACAGGGGAGGATGATGAGGGAGGTGGGAGGATGATGAGGGAGGGGGGATGTGACACAGTGGAGGGTGATGAGGAAGGGGGGAAAGAGACACAGTGGAGAATGATGAGGGAGGGGGGGGAGAGACACAGGGGAAGATGATGAGGGAGGGGGAAAAGAGACACAGGGGAGGATGATGAGGGAGGGGGAAAGAGACACAGGGGAGGATGATGATGGAGGGGGGAAGAGACACAGGGGAGGATGATGAGGGAGGGGGTAAAGAGATACAGGGGAGGATGATGAGGGAGGTGAGAGGATGATGAGGTGAGAGGATGATGAGGGAGGGGGGGTGAGACACAGGGGAGGGTGATGAGGAAGGGAAGAAAGAGACACAGGGGAGGATGATGAGGGAGGGGGGAAAGAGATACAGGGGAGGATGATGATGGAGGGGGATGTTAGGTTATTTATGCCCTTTATGGATTAAAACCAGACTCTGCATCAACTATGTAATTTTCCGTGGGAGTTTTGAAATGGATCCCCATTCGGCATGCCACAGTCCAGGTGTTAGCCCCCTTAAAACAACTTTTCCATCACTATTGTGGCCAGAAAGAGTCCCTGTGGGTTTTAAAATCCACCTGCCCATTGAAGTCTATGGCGGTTCGCCGGGCTCGCCGGTTCGCAAACATTTGCGGCGGTTCGCGTTCGCGGTTCGCGAACCGAAAATTTTATGTTCGTGACATCACTACTGACCTATCATCCAACTATTAAATTCAGAAAGGAGTTAGAACAGATCATTGATAGATGGTTAGGTTTGATTTAAAAAGGAATATGATGCAAGCTTCCAACATTGAAAGATAGACAAAGATGCCAAAATCCCCCAGGAAAACCAGTAGTGTCAGGCATTAATTGGCTGACACAGAAAAGTATTCAATATATTGATCACGGTTGAGGAACTTCTCTCATATATTCAAGACAAAATATGTATTATCTAGAATAAATGGTATTAATATTGGGGATAATACGTATTTGGTCAGCTTGGACATAGTGTCATTGTACACCTCAATTTCACATAAGAAAGGGGTGGAGGCATGTAAATATCGTTTTTGTCGATGCCTGGAATTCAATATCAGGACCACCATAATTTTGTTCTGTATTTACTATCATTTGTCCTGATGCATAATTATTTCCTTTTTTAAACATAAGATTTTTCTACCCCCAATAGTTACGGATATGGGTACATCATGTGCCCCCACCAACACTAACTTGTTTTGGGTGGTGGGAGGAAAAGACAATTTTCTCAGTATTGAATATTGTTGACACAAAAAAATCTTAACCAAAATAAGATTGGCTTAAACTTGACCTATGAGTGTAATAGACAAAGTATTACTTATTTAGATTTTGAGAACACTAAATATGTTAATGGTGACCTTCATACAGAAGTATTTCAGAAAGTTACAGAGAGCAATAGTTTCTACACTGAGAGTCGTCATCCTAAGAGCACCTTAAATGCAATCCGATTGGTCAATATCTCTCTTTCAAGATAAAGAGCTGATGAGTTAAAGAAGAGATTTAGGGAAAGAGGATATTCTGTACAAAACGACTTAGTAAGTTAATTTACTAACTAAATTAGTTTTCCTAATTAAATTAGCCTGATGGAATCATTGCTGAGATGTGGTACCACTCTCCATGATTTACAATTATGTTTTATTAAATAATTTTTTGTTGTTTACTAGTTCATCATTATTACATTTATCATATGTAAAAACTCTCCAAACTACATTAATACAAATCTATTAATTAGTTGTGAATTATTTATTCAATTATGCCACGCTTTGCATCATCAGGAAGTGGTGGCAAATTGTGTAACAAAAGAGATTTAAATGCTGTATGGATAGACTTTATAATATTAAAACATAAAGGACAACCTTGTACAGACAATGCAAACAACAGTATAATCAAGTTTATATGTATGCATAGGTACACTTGCACTTTTATGTATTTCTGAGACAGAACACGAATGTCTCAAGGTCCATCTGCTATCTTTACATATTTATCAACTGTTTAGAAGTGATGTAAGAAAATCTATTTCAATTACATTAGAGCATGTAGTCAACCACTAGTTACTGCCAATAATCCTGTACAACAAACCCCACGTTTTTTTTAATCTTTATTTAAGCAATAATTAGTGTTGCAAGCAAGACTGTGAGGGAATTGAAATGCACAATGAAAATGTATCGGGTTGGACTCAAGCATGCCTTGGATATGTCATAAACATTGATATAGCATTTCTAAGTTGGAGGGAATAGGTATGTCTTGGTGAGAAGACTAACGAGTATTGGTAAGCATCTTGAGACAAGTTTCCTAGTCTCGACAAATACCATATTGCTCTCTCCCTTCCATATAAGCACCTCTGCTCAATTCTGCTACTCTGAAGCTCACACCTTATTGATAGTAAGAGCAGTCATCTATTATATGAAAACCTACCATACTATGATGTACAACATTTCTACTGCATACTATCCTTAGAGCACGGGTGTAGGAGCCTAAACAACTCTGGGGGATAATTCAACTCCACTCCCAGGACAGCAAGCAATATATTTATATTTCAATATGCCAACTTACTATATATATATATATATATATATATATATATATATAAATGTATGTATATATATATATATATATGTGTGTGTGTGTATATATATATATATATATATATATATATATATATATATATATATATATATATAATTTACACACATGTTATAAATACATACATACATATATTATATATATATATATATATATATATATATATATATATATATATAAAAATACATATACATATATTATATGGACATAGTGGGCCCTCCATTCACTAGCTCCGCCACTGCAGAACCTCCTTGGGATAAGGACCTCTGTGGTGCCATGGAGGTCCTTACTGAGGTTAATAACAAAGCACATCAAATTCCAGATATAAATGGTGAATCTTTTTATATGAGCTGAAATGCATTCCTATTGGCAGTATAATTGAAGTACATAATTACTATATGTATGAATGAAATCAGGGCATTGTGTATTTGTACTATATTGTTTGTATTGTTTCATTCAGGTCAAACATATGGGAACAAATGTAATTTCCATTTGTATGCTCTATGTATAAATATGTAAAAGTGTATTATGGAAATCTGAATAACTTCTACCATTAACTCAACAAACCATGCTATGAATTATGTCATACACCTAAGGTGGGGTTAATATCTAGCTGCCACGGAGCTTAATATTTAGGTGCCACTTTAAGAAAATCCATGACATTGTGTTAATTTAAGGTGTCATGGGGGTCTATAGAGACATCCATGGTTGTTATAGAAAGATGGAGGATCCCCAGGGATAGCATGTGGGATGGTGATCCCTGGAGTTCCCCTCTAATACTACCAGGGGGAAATACCCAGCTTCCCCAGATTTATATTGGGTATTGAGGGAATACTAGGAATCCTCAGGATCACTGTAGCTAGGGATACTGGGGTGATTCCGGGAATCCCTGGGGAAGTTTGTGTGTGTTGGGGCTCATGGGGGGGCGTTGTTTACCCATTACTTGTGTCTGAAATAAGAAATCAGGCCTCATATCCAATTTAATTAAGCTGTTAGGCTGATAAGGGGCCTCATTCAATTCAGAAATTGTAGCTTACAGGAACCCGTAATGTAGCCCATAAACTAATTTGCTATTCAATTGGCATCATTTTGCGAGCCGCAAACGAGCTACGGGCTGAAAATCCCTTACAACCTTTGATCTTTCAAGACTACAATTCCTAAAGCCCGCAAATATATTCACACCTGTAAATGGCAACAGGAACAGCAATGAAAGACATTAGAATTAATTGCACAACAGTCTCAAGCTCGCAAATCTGCGATCAAAAATTATATTTTTGTATGTGTCATTTCGGTGTTAAATCAATCTCGGGAATCAATGAGTTAATACATATCAGGCCACCCACATGGACAAAAACAGTATTGACATTCATTTTTATTACTTTGAACATTGCAGGATTGCGTGTCTGATCGCATATCAGATCCCTAAATGCTAATTACTTGACATGTAACCTCCATGTTTTACTGACCTAATGATGACGTTCTAATTTACTATCGGCTGTTTCTAAATGGGTAGTTACAGCCTTGCTTAATTGAACATGTTACATACAAGTGCATGGTTTACGGTTTCGGCTTTTGGCCCCTAACTTGAGGGCTTGCTCAATTAAATCGCTCTGTAATTGTAGCAGAGTTTAAGCCCGAAGCAAGCCCGCAGACATACGGCCTGTATACCGTGAGTAAATACTGTGGATCTTATAACGAGTGGGATGTGCAGTAGCAACTGCCGTAATTGCAGCTTCAAGAGAACAGATATATATATACTTATATGTCATTGTTTTTTTAATTAAGCATTAGAGCATTTGTTCCTAGGCAATGTGGTTTTGGGATGTGTATTAACCCATTGAGTACTGGGTTGTGTGTTATCCTTGATTTTCTTTCATAAAACCAGATTAATACAAAAATATCATATTTTTTTATGACACATATATTGATATCGGATTGTTAAGTGTCAAATAATGTTGAAATATCATAATATTGTAGTGCTTTTTGTGCTATTGTGTCACTTTAAATGCTTCAGGGGCACTCAGCAATCTTTCTTCTGCTTTTTGCATTTACGGCAGTGCCCTGATTTGCGATTGATCCGTAAAATCTTATTAGCATACGGTTTGGATGTCAAAGGGCCAGGGAGTATTAAAGAACTAGTGGACATCTTAAATCTAACTTACTTGAGGAGCTGGTCCGAAAAAAAGGAATTGATATACTTCAAAAGTTGTTAAGGGAAGATAATTGGATGCCTTTTGAGGATTTGCAAAATAGATTTAATATAGATCAACAAGATTGTTTACTTTTATGCTAGACTAAAATGAGCCTTGGGAAAAGCAGGATTTGTCCGAAAAAAAAGTGATCAATTGAATTTGTTTGAAACTATATTAAAATCAGACAACAGAAAGCACCTCATATCGAAACGTTTTGACATTTTAAGAAAGCAAACAGTAAATAGTAAATCCTCTAATATAATGGCATGGGGAAAAGATTGAAATGTTTGCTATTCTATAGAATTTTGGAGAAGAACATTTTCATTAACAAACAACTACGTGAAAAATGCCTTGCATAAATAGATATATTTTCAAACATTAAATAGGTTCCGGAAAATATGTATTTAATTTCAGCCAAGCTAGATGATAAATTGTGCTGGAGGAATTGTGGGCAATCCGGGTCTCAGTTACATATATGTGGGATTGTTCTGTTATTCAGTCCTTTTGGACTGAGTGTTTTGTAAGTATGTCAAAGATTATGGAGAAAAACATTATTCCTACCCTGAAAATTGCCATATTTCATATAATTCCCACCAAAGTTAGTCGATTTAATCAAGCATTTATAATTCAGATAGCTATGATAAGTAAGTGGCTTATAGCCCGTAAATGGAAACAGTGACAGATATAGTTCAGATTTTAAATCAAGTCAGAGCTTTGGAAAAAGATTTCTGCTCATCAGATTTGATTAAGTCAAATATCATCAAACGGAAGGTGTGGGATGACTTTACTCGGGAACTGGGTAAGCCTTGACTATGAAATGGTGGATGGATTCCATCTTGATTGTCCCAATTATTGTGCGTGCTTCGGGATAGGAGTGAGACAGGAGAGATTCCATTTCCCCTTCCCTCTTCCCCCCCTCCTTTATGTTTATTTTATAAATTATCTATATATTATTTTTTTTTGTAGACAGAGGTATAGGGGAGAAGGTTGACTAAAATTTTGAATCGCTAGCTTAGGTCCTCTAACCTAGAAATCATACGGGTGGGTCAATAGATAAGCCTAGTTATCCCTTGAATACATTTGGGCATCTATTGCGATTTATGTATGTTATCTCCAACATGTTTGTATTGAGGGTTAAATATGTTTGTTGCTTTATGTGTTCATATTATAGTTTTTTTACTGAAAAGATAAAAAAAAAAGAGCCAGGGAGTACCTAGTATATTATTTTCAGTGCAACAATCAATGGAGATTTATGCATTGCTTTTCAGCTGTGTTGTGAAGTTCACTCGTAGCAGTGACCCATGCCTAGGTAGGATTTACTGTGCAGTTAGGGCACTCATAAATTATTTTTCAGGGCCCTTGGTTACTGAGTTAGCTTTGTGATTTCAACTACATAGCAGGGGTAATTTAATTAATATGTTTTAGGATCTCTTTCTGTCCTTATCTACAACTTGCACATTATATACCATTACTCATCTTGCTAGCAGATCTCAGATCTTTTGGGGGTTTTCAACTCCCACAATAGGTCTAGTTGCAGGACAGTAGCCTTCCTGTTAATGAGTATAATTGGCTTGATCTTGCTCGAAGTGGATGTGAATCTATCCATTGAATGTAGCTGGAGATATTATTGTTTAGAGGGGAAGTAGATGCATCTTCTAGTTAGGTGAAAATGTGAGGTGTCTATAGAGATCCCAAGCAATGCAACATGATAATCTACATAGTCGTTTGGTTTCATCTATCATCAACTTTCCTCTGGTGCTGGCCGTTCATAATAGAAGTACACTAGTATAATAGCACTTTTTGAAGCAAATTATTCAAGAAATCTTTTTCGTAAATGCTGGAATATGTACTTAGCGACATAGACGATTACATTATATTGATGGCCTCTTCATACTCAGACAACATATAATTTGAATAACATAGTACAATTATTGTAAATACTTCTGTTTACAAACAAAGCGCATGAAATTCCATATACACAAGGCGAATCTTTTTATATGACTGAAATGCATTCCTATTGGCATTGCAGCTAAAGTACATAATCACTATACACATGAATGAAATCAGAACATTGTGTATTTGTACTATACTGTTTATATTGTTTCACTCAGGTCAAACATATGGGAACAAATGTAATTATGGTTTGTATACTATTTGTATGAATATATGTAACTGCGTTACAGAAATCTGAATACAACTAACATGAATTCAACAAACTATACTATGAATCATCTGCTTGGCTTCAGGGTGGTGTGACCTCTTGGTTCCCTGGCTGGAATAGAACCCAGGTTGCAGTGGTGGAAGCACTGAATCCTAACCACTGGACCACCAGGGAACCCTAAAAATATTATACATATATTTGTTTAGGATATACCCTAGCATTAAGTTTGTTTAATATTATCAGGGTGATGTACAACATAAACTGCGGTATAGATATGTATATAAGTCAGCCGGGCAGATGGTAATATCACATTTTATAACAGTATCCAGAGCAATTGGTAAAGTCTCGGAAGATGGATGAAATATTTGTGCTCCGTTTAACAGTGTATAGCATATGTACAGCACTGTCAAGCTGGATACTATATGGAGTAGGGATATCAAACTTTAAATGGTGAACAGTGTCAGATCATGACCAGAAATACCGTATATACGCGAGTATAAGCCGACCCGAGTATAAGCCGAGGCACCTATTTTACCACAAAATACTGGGAAAAATGAGTGACTCGAGTATAAGCGGAGGGTGGGAAATGTGCTGCCCCCTGTGTCCCTCTTGTGCCCTCTGTGTCCCCCTCTTGTGTGCCCTTTTCTTGTGTCCCCCTCTCTCTCCCCTGTGTCTCTTCTCCCCTCTCCCTCCCCTGTGTCTCTTCACCCTCTCCCTTCCCTGTGACTCTTCCCCCCTCCCTTATCACCATCCTCAACCCCCTCCTCATTCTCAACCTCCCTCCTAAACCCCCTCCTCGTCCTCCCTCCTCATCCTCAACCTCCTCCTCAACCTCCCTCCTCATCCTCCCTCCTCAACCCCCCCATGCTCAATCCCTTCCTCAACCCCCTCCTCAACCTCAACCCCCTTCCTCATCCTCAACCCCCTCCTCAACCTCCCTCCTCATCCTCCCTCCTCATCCTCCCTCCTCAACCCCCCCATGCTCAATCCCTTCCTCAACCCCCTCCTCAACCTCAACCCCCTTCCTCATCATCAACCCCCTCCTCAACCTCCCTCCTCATCCTCCCTCCTCAACCACCCATCCTCAACCCCCTCCTCAACCCCCCATCCTCAACCCCCTCCTCAACCCCCTCTGTAACCCCCGTCCTCAACCTCCCTGCTCAACCCCCCTCAACCTCCCTCCTTAACCTCCCTCCTCAACCCCCCATCCTCATCCTCAACCCCCTCCTCAACCTCAACCCCCCTCCTCAACCTCAACCCCCTACTATGCTGTGAATTGAAAAGCCACAAATAATTTGCACAATCTGTATTTCCATGCCCGAATAGCTACAGCTCCACGATCCAGTAATGATTGTTTTTTAAGAAGAACCTCTCCATTCATTATTTTTTATAGAGAGTAGAGATGTGCTATACTGAGGAAACAGCAATGATACATTTTATTTCACATGACCCATCATGATGGTTGCCTTACTCTAAAGGTTCATCATTAATCAGCTATATTAAACATGCAGCCGTGGGACCCGCAACGTAAGAGCCGCAACGGCTGCAAGCTTGAAATTCAGCTGCCTTACATAGCTATTAAATTAGAACATGCTGCGAGTTACGGGCTTGAGATGCAAACCGTAAACCATTTGTCGAATGTTGGATGCATGGCCGTGAATGTGATCAATTAGTCAAACTTGGAGCCAATGGCAACAAAGATTGTCATAATTACATCACAAAAAAATGTAGGAGGGATTCTAAAGTCTTACGGGTTTCAATTGCGAGTTACGATCGGACCCGCATTCCAGAAATAATGCAATATTTATAAAGCCGTAAATATGAAATACTAGTCCATGCGCTCCATTATATGTATAAACACATTGATTGCCGGGATCGATATAACATGGAAATTACATATGAAATAAAGTATTTTATATTAAAGATTTGTGAGCTTGAGAATGTTGTGCTATTAATTCCAACACCTAACATCACTTTTTTATTATACAGTATGTCACAAAAGTTAGTACACCCCTCACATTTTTGTAAATATTTTATTATATCTTTTCATGTGACAACACTAAAGAAATGATACTCTGCTGCAATGTAAAGTAGTAAATGTACAGCCTGTATAACAGTGTAAATGTGCTGTCCCCTCAAAATAACTCAACACACAGCCATTATTGTCTAAACTGTTGGCAATAAAAGTGAGTACACCCCTAAGTGGAAATGGCCAAATTGGGCCCAAAGTGTCAATATTTTGTGTGGCCACCATTATTTTCCAGCACTGCCTTAACCCTCATAGGCATGGAGTTCACCAGAGCTTCACAGGTTGCCACTGGAGTCCTCTTCCACTCCTCCATGATGACATCACGGAGCTGGTGGATGTTGGAGACCTTGCACTCCCTCACCTTCGGTTTGAGGATGCCCCACAGATGCTCAATAGGGTTGAGGTCTGGAGACATGCTTGGCCAGTCCATCACCTTTACCTTCAGCTTCTTTATCCAGGCACTGGTCGTCTTAGAGGTGTGTTATCATGTTGGAATATTGCCCTGCGGCCCAATCTCCGAAGGGAGGGGATCATGCATTGCTTCAGTATGTCATAGTACATGTTGGCATTCATGGTTCCCTCAATGAACTGTAGCTCCCCAGTGCCGGCGACACTCATGCAGGCCCAAACCAAACATAGATACACAGATGTCTATAGGTGTACATATGTTTTCTATAATATGTTGTGTTGATTCCCCATATACGCATTTACCTGCTGATGTCAGAGGCTGCTCCTCTCTCTGCATCGCTGTTTACGTTCAAACTGAGGGTTTCATCTCATATCAGTATTCCTTGTGCCTTATCCGTTTATCTGTAATTTAGGAATTATTTCAACTACCTTTCCTCAGTATAGATGTCTACTTTTAGTGGTGGGAGTGTCATGGTTTGGGCCTGCATGAGTGCTGCCAGCACCGGGGAGCTACATTTCATTGAGGGAACAATGAATGCCAACTTGTACTGTGACATACTGAAGGAGAGCATGACCCCCTCCCTTCTGAGACTGGGTGGCAGAGCAGTATTCGAACATGATAACGACCCCAAACAATGTGAGGGGTGTACTTACTTTTGTGAGATACTGTATTACTATGATGATTACAGGTGACCCTCTCTGAATATTTATATAGTAATATAATTATAGGAGACCCTGGCTGAATATGTGTACATATATAGTATTAGAGGGGTCCAGAATATAAACATATGTACATATTTATTTGATTTCACAGGACCGTGGGTCTATATGTGTATATTTATTTCTATGGAGGGGGCCCCACGGATTATGTATATATTTGTATTCTAATTATAGGGGGCCTTTCGTGAATGCTGAGATATTAAGAGGCCCTGGTCTAAAATGTATCAGTAGCTATGCTGTAAAAATGGCAGAAATGGCTATGATTTGCTCACACAGCAATAGAGCGATATACACACTCAGAAAAGGGAAGAAAAACAAATTAAAGGTATATGGAAGTTTCCCTGTTTTTTTCTTTTTCTAATCAGACACCTGCTGCTTGTATAAGAAACACACCTTATGGGTGTCTACACATGTACCCCATACTAACCAATAGAAAAAAACAGCATCCAAGTACATTTTGTAGCTGCCTCTGATTGGCCGAAATTAATTATGAATGTTATGCTAATTTAGGTTGAATTTTTTTGGGAATTCCTTTTTAAAATCAAGTGCCAGAAACCCGAAGACATTTTTAAACTTTTAGGTAAGTTTATAAATGTTTACTATGGTATTTTTTCATGCAACATTTTTTTGCATACACTACTGATTCTGCTTTCAAATGCATTCATAGTCCAGCAAATTTAGATATGCCTTTAATCCTTTTAGCAACAAAGACGCTTACTAAGTAATGCTATTGATATATAAGACATTGTATTGAATAATCTTCCAAGGGAATCACATCAAGACATCTTTGAAGAATATTCATAAGATACCATTTAATCATAATCTATGAATTTTGAACATAAATCAGCTAATTCATTTTAGCATCTGAAGGTGTAGTAAAAAAAAAACATCTTGAGAATCAGTTATTCGCTTTTATTTGCTGACGAAAATTCGGAAGAATCTCCCCTCTTACTAAAATGTTAACTTTATGCTGTAAAAATAGTTTTCATTATATAGGAAGCACAATATCTGATATGTTTAATTATCATTATTTTCTTCTGTATTTGGTACAAGGTTTCAAACTACCTAACATCCTTCACTGATACTCAGGGAATATTGCAGACTCTATATGATCGTTCTGTTTCAGGAAGGAAATTATTTTGTTGTTGTTGTTGTTTGGTCATTTAGTCATGTCCATCTTTCCGTAAGCTTATGGACTGCAGCATGCCAGGCACATCCGTCAGCCACTGCCCCTCTGAGTCCCATCAAGCTAATGCTCATTGCTTCAATTAATTTCTCCATCCCTCGACGCCGCTGCCGTCCCCATTTTTGTGTGCCTCTATCAATCAGAGTATTCTATAAATTCCTGTTTTTTCTTGATTTGGCCAAAATATTTGAGTTTTAACCTCATGATCAAACCTTCCAGTGAACAGTTTGTCTTGATTTCCTGTAGTACTGATTTATCGGGGGGGGGGGGGGCACTAAGAAGTTTTCTCCAACACCACAATTCAAAGGCAGCCTTCTTTATGGTCCAGCTCTCACATCTGTACATTATTATTGGGAATACCTTAGTTCCAACTATGGGAACCTTTGTTGATAATTTAATATCTTTGCTTTTATTTTTATAATACATCAAACATTAAAAACAAGTGTATAATATTTCTAAATATAGCAATGGATTACAAGCTAACTTTCTGTTTGATATTTAATTATTTAATGCACTTTTTTAATGGGCGACAGTCCGACTTCCACTGTCATCCTGTTCACGTCATGGCGGCTCTAAGACACCTGAATCCAGAGTGGCTCAATGTGTTGCTGGTACATCGTCCGAACATGACAGAAACAAGGACAAGGACATATGTGTTATTTTTACTGATTGGATTTGACCTTAGAATTTAAAACATATTCATCCCTGTGCCACCAACCCTAAATTCTGCCTATTTATTGGATACCATTGCCTGCCTCCAGCCATGATCTTCAGCTTCTCTTGTTTATGGCTGTCTACCACTGATCCAAACTGAATGATGGCCATTTTCTGACAAGCAGACAAAGAGCCTCATTCAATTGCAAGCCCGCAGTTGCCTTCATACCGGTCGTAAGTCTGTGGGCTTTACATTTGCAACAGTTACAGAGCGATTCAATTGAACAAGGCCGCAACTACCTGGCCAAAAGCCTAAACCAGGGGTCACCAAACTTGGTCCTGGAGGGCCGCACCCAGCCCTGGATTTGTGGATATCCTTGCTGCAAACAGGTGAGACTATTGCTTCTTCAGTCATCCTGATTGACTCACCTGTGCACAGAAAGGAAATCCTCAAATCCAGGCCTGGGTGTGGCCCTCCAGGACCGAGTTTGGTGACACCTGGTCTAAACCATAAACCGTGCACCCGTAAGTAGCATTTTAGAGCATGATCATGATCAATTAAGCAAACCCTAACTACCGATGTAGAAACAGCCAATAGTAAATGAGACCGTCATCATGATGTCAGTAAAACATGGAGGTTACACGTCAATCAATTAGCATTTAGAAGTCCGATATGTGATTAGACTCGCAAACCGTCAATGTATGATATGCCGATACTGTGCTAGTCCATGTGGGTGGCCTGATATATATTAACTCCTTGATTACTGAGATTGATATAAAAGTAAAAACTTAAGAAAAATTATTTTTGATTGCAGATTTGCGATTTTGATTAATTGTATTGTCTTTCATCGCTTTGCCTGTATTTTAAAGTGAAGTATTGATTTTTTATTTGCATTTACAAACAGGTGTTTAACCCCATTGTAGGTCAGGTCTACTCGCAGGATTTTCTTCTACATTTGACATTTACAGGGGTGAGAACAACTGCGGGCTTGAGGAATTGTAGCAATTGAATAACGATTTGAGATTTCAGAGATCGTAATATTGAAAGATCAAGGCTTAGCTGGGTCAAAGTTACAATGTAGACAACCGTAGGGATTTTCAGCCCGTAACGAGCAAATCATTTGTGGGTAGTGAAAAGATGCCAATTGAATAGAAAATGAGGTTACAGGCTCCATTACGGGGTCCTGTAACTGCAATTTGCTCAATTGAATAGGGGCCCCAGTCTATAACCTGTACCGTTTGTCCAGTTGTTCTAACCCAGTTTGGCAACCATTACGGTAACACTTTGTCTACATATCTATCTGAATTTAGCTTCCAACAAATTTACTCTAATAAGATGAGGGGTGATTCCCTTAGCTTGTTTCATGCAAAGCCTTTTCAGTTTCTTCTCACAGGAAGCCAAATGGGTACAATTATTTTAACCGAAAGCTGACTTTTTGATTTCTATAAAGTACATTTTCAAATTAGACTTTTAAGAAATAATTGTTGACTATATTGCAAAAATATGTACTTTAAGTATATAACTGCTTCCAATCCTCCACTATTAAGTGCATCTTAGAGGTATAATTTCCACAAATTGAAAAACATTGCTCAAATCCTGCACTTTGCAGAAAAAAACTATATATATATTTATTACCAACAAGGCTCTGATATCATTTTTGCCATAACACTATCATTAACAAAAACAGGAAAATGTCCAAATGTAGAAAAAACAAAAATTTGTTGTAATTCATTTTCCTTCAGAGAGATGAACCTATACAATGAATGGTATATAATGAGCATATAATGTATAATGAATGTTCATCTGGACATTTAAATAAAAAATATGGATTATTTTAGCTTGCACAATAATATACATAATGATCTGCAAAATTAGTTAATTAAAATGTTTGACAATGGACTTAGAAAAGTCCCTAGCAGTCAGATGACTCAAGTGTAGCTATATATATATATATATATATATATATATATATATATATATATATATATTATACCACCAGTGTTTCACTGCAAGTATCATATGACATACAGTATATAGAATATGTGAGGTTATATTTGGGCATGGATTATCCTTACAGGACCACTGTAGTTCCATTTGTTTGGTGTAACTTTTTCAATGTTAATATTATTTTCTAATTATGTTCTAATGTTAATACAGATGGTCCTGAGTTACAGACGTTCCGTACTTAAGAACGGGGTCTCAAACCTTTATTTATGAGTTTGTTTTTGTGTTGTATTTGTTTGAATAAAAAGAAAGAGCATATTAGTTTCTGTAACTTGTTATTACACACAAGGGGATTTTTATTATTATTAATATTATTACTAGCGAATTGCCCGTCAAAAAATGACGGCAATGAAATTGTTAGTGAGCTAATGCTGTTTGGTATGTAATAAT
Organism: Discoglossus pictus; assembly: GCA_027410445.1. Lineage (NCBI taxonomy): Eukaryota > Metazoa > Chordata > Amphibia > Anura > Alytidae > Discoglossus > Discoglossus pictus. The sequence continues at coordinate 433,435,361 of CM050165.1, read as the reverse complement.
GAAATATATAATACATTAATAAATGAATATATTTTACCTATTTTGAAGCATTGTGTTGAAGAGCTGCAATCTGTGTTGATGTTGCTGCAGCATTAGTGGGGTGGAGCTGCTGTGTAAGCATGCTGAATGTGTGCAGTGTAATACTGTGCGTGCGCGAGACCAAACCGTTATCGTAGTCGTGTACTTCCGCATTGGCGTAAAATGGCGGGTAATGTGTGGTATGCGTCTTAGCGGAATATCCGTAGGTCTTTTGTGGTGTTTTGCGTGTTTAGAGTGCTGTAGCCTCGTTTTTGTTTTGTTCAGCGGCCATTTTTTCTCTCGCTTAGCGAATTTTTTAGTGTCTAAACTCTTTTATTTTTAGTGAAATGAAGGTGTAAGTTGCTTTTTTGAGGTCCTGGATGCTTCCTCTTGCTGTAGGTAAGCTTTTTATGTATGTGCAGTGCGTATATATTGTGTTTTGAATTTTGTCATGTTCGCAAGTTGCGTCCGATTTTTGCGAGTTCGTAATGTGTGGTAACGTGTCTCGTATGTTTTTTGCGTTGCAAGGTAAAGTTTGCGAGGATCGTAGTTGGTGTGTCGTGTTGTTTGCATTGCGACGTAAAGTTTGCGAGGGTTGCTGTTGCTGGTAAGGAGCGCCTTCGGCGCTCCATGCCAAAAACTGAGGCCCTCGCCCGCGAGCCTGCAAGCGTTAGCAAAAACTCGTACGCTCACAACTATATATGTGATTACAGTATTACACCACACATGTGAGCCATTATAGTATTGTTGATATTATTATTATTATTATTATTCATCAGGGATCCAAGTTACATAAAATCCAGTTTAAAGACATTCTCAGAAATATATCTCGTCCCAGGGACCGCCATAATAGTTTTTACTGTTCTGATAATGTAATTTGACAGTCTATATAAATAGCTGCTGTCACCAATATTTCAACCTATGACTGAAAACCTTCTTGGGCGAAACGCGTAATGACTCTATTTGTATTTACTGACACTGTTTTTTTGTAGTTTAAAGCTTGATATAATACAAATATAATGTCACCTTAAACAATCATCTGTCTCCTGAAAAATCTTTTTTTTTTGTTGTGTTTTAAATCACGTTATATAGCCTAAAAGACACCCAGTGTTTACTGACAAATAGCTTCATAAATAATTACCAAGAATTTGGGAAGGATGTAAATACCAGAACCTCACTGGGCAAGAAAATGCTAATGGGCCTGAGTCCATGCTGGTATTTAACTGCATGATTTGCATAAAAAAGTATATCAAAACACCTGTGACAACTGTAACATTTATACTGAAAAGGGCAAAAAATGAGACTTGTTGGGAAATTGCATCTATAATACAAGAGAACACAAGACCTTTACACAATCCGGGTCTTCTCTCTTTTGTTTGTTTTTTGTCAAAATAAAAATTACAATATAAAAGGTTTCAGTTAAGGCTTTAACAAGGCAATAGTCACGACTCTGAGGTCTCTGCATGACAAAATTATATACATACAGTATCTCACAAAAGTGAGTACGCCTCTTCCATTTTTGTAAATATTTTATTATATCTTTTCATGTGACAACACTGTATAAATGCCCCTCTGCTACAATGTAAAGTAGTAAGTGTACAGCCCGTATAACAGTGTAAATTTGCTGTCCCCTCAAAATAACTCAACCCACAGCCATTAATGTCTAAAGCGTTGGCAATAAAAGTGAGTACACCCCTAAGTGGAAATATCCAAATTGGGCCCAAAGTGTCAATATTTTGTGTGGCCACCAATATTTTCCAGCACTGCTTTAACCCTCATGGGCATGGAGTTCACCAGAGCTTCACAGGTTTCCACTGGAGTCCTCTTTCACTCCTCCATGATGACATCACGGAGCTGGTGGATGTTAGAGACCTTGCACTCCCTCACCTTTCGTTTGAGGATGCCCCACAGATGCTCAATAGGGTTTAGGTCTGGTGACATGCTTGGCCAGTCCATCACCTTTACCTTCAGCTTCTTTAGCAAGGCAGTGGTCATCTTGGAGGTGTGTTTGGGGTCGTTATCATGTTGGAATATTGCCCTGCAGCTATGCATGGAGCAGTCGGGCTGGAAAATTGTATGGCATCCATTTCAAACCAGGGTTCTGTTTTATCATCTGTCCCCCTGACTTACAACTTGTTCACCAGTTGGGCTCAAGTACGGTACATTTTAGCTCTACTTCTCCTACCAGTAGAAAGAGAAGTGGAAGCCCCAGCACTCAAAAATCCCACTATTTCTGCCAGAGGATGAATCCACATTACAGTACCCACAGGCCACTGCCTCCTTCAACAGGAGGTACACACTCACCTGAAGTGACACGCACAAGTGATCAATCTCTACATTATAGCCCCCTCAGCCCTATGACTACTACAACTAGGAGACATCATGTTCAATTTCATGGTTTGGGGTATAAAATCATTCAATATCGATCTTCAGCGAGGTTATGGCCTAGTCTCATAGGTAGCAGGCCAGTAGTGCTGGGAATATGTTACATACTAGTCATAAGAGTAGACATTAACCATCATCTATGTACAGGACTAGATATACTTTGCCTCCTTTCAGACGTGCCCGCCAACAAAGGCCTTTTAGTCCAGGAAGATCCAAAGGTTATGGAGGAAAAAAGGCGGGTGGATGGGACTGGAAATCCTGTCATTCTCATTTCTGGTACTCAAAAGATAAGTCATCCAGCAATGAGGCCCTCATGCAAAGACACCCTCACATTGCATTTATTTTTCTGGAACCATGACGTCCTTGCAGGGATGGACAGGCGGCCTCTCTACAACCAACGCCAGGAGACCTGCTTGTAAGCCTATTTTCAACACACAGGTTAATTTTATAGATCATTACACATCTCTATTGATTCAGGGTTTGTTAACTGGAATTAAAGGGTTTTGGTGCAGTTTAAAGGTCAGAATAGAGGTTCAAGGGCAGTTATGGCTTGGGTAGGTCTTTCTCAAAAGGTTCAGGATAGTTTAGTGGTGGGAGATGCAGCAGCGAAGTCTGTTATCGCTACAGAATCTGTTACTCTTATCTGTGGTGGCACTAATTCATCAGTTGACAGCTGATTTTAGGGCTTGTATTAGCTCATTGAATTTAGATCCACTTTAGATTAGAACACATTAATTTAGGATTGGAGCAGCTACAGAGGAATCTAGGGTTGGCCTGGGGGAGAGTATAGTTAAGCAGATTGGCCATTGGGTCGCTCATTTATCTACTGAGGTTGGCGGCTATCCTGAATAATGGCACCCAATTGGGTTTCCCTTCTGAAGAAATTAACATCAGATGGTTTGGACCTAGAGCTTATGCCTGGGTATTGTCAAAGCCAAATATTATTTTAATTCACAATGGAGGGGATGTTCTGGTCCATTCCTATAAGGGATTTAATTTGCATTACGAACAGGGATGTGATGCGTCTTTTGGAATTATAGCCATGGATGTTTTTTATCTGGTCTGAGATTACCCCAGGCTAATCGGGAGTTTTCCTAATGATCCCATTAGGGTTGAAAAGAGCTAGGCTAAAGTTAAATAAAAGTATGGCCTCTTTTATTAAATGATTGGGGATAGTATTAGACAGATGAGTTAATTGTAATGAAGTTGGTCTTTGAGTTTATAATTTTGTGCTCCTCTAAGGTATATAACAGGCATTGGCTGTTATTGATGCTTAGCCGGTTTGGGCTAGCAGGTCGCAGGGGTGCTTGCTCATTTTCAGGCGGTAACGATTTATGTGGTCAGGTGGAAAGTCATGAAGTGTTCTTAAGGTCTCCTGGGCATGGGGTTCATGGAGTCCTCAGTGAGGTTGGGCTCCTTCTGTGATTGTGAGCAATAACCTTGGTTTTTAAGTTTGTCTTTATTGAAGGGATTGGATGATTACTTGGTAGTTATGGGTATGTCAATTTATACCTTGTCACATATGCATTGATCAAAAAGGAGAATGGGAGACATGAGGTCAGAGAGTTGAATAGGAAAGAGAAAAGGTGACAGAAATCAGAGATGAGAGAAATTAGGGAAAATGAGAGGGGAAGGGAATGAGAAGGGGTAAGAGAAAAAAAAGGTAAGAACATTAGAGAGAGAAATTTGGAAGAAAGGGGGGAAATGGAGAAAGACATAAACAGGTTTCAAGGGGATGAAGAGAATAGAGGGAAAGATGATAGTGGGAGCAAATAGGGTCAATGGAATCGTGAGAAATGGAGGAAGAAGAGCTGGCCCAGAAAGGGCTGCTTAGGCAACCGGACCATTAGAAAGGAACCTAGGGCAAGGGGGCCATTAGGAGAGTTGCCGTGGGACAAGAAGGCCACTGGGTGGCCAGATGAGGCAGTGGGAGTCATAGAAGGACAAAGGAGAGAAAGTGGGCTGCCAGGGTGCAGAAAATAGTATGATGGCCATCTGGGCTATGGGAGGACCAATAGGAGGCCCCTGAAGATTAATTGTACCTCTGGTAGCTCCGCCCCTGAATCACATCAAAATAACATTCTTTTTTTCTATCAGATTTCATTAATGTAATAATTTATATTATATTTATTCTCCTAATTAAAATTGAAACTGAAAAAAATTGCTCCTGGGCACAGTTTGAACTTGTGTCTGCTTTTTCCCTCCTTAGTCCCTCCCTATTGTCTTCTACCTCCTTAGTTTCTCTAGGTTGCCCTCTGTAATGAAGGCAGCTTCCATCCTCCTTAGTATCTACATGTTGTCCCCTCCCATGCTGCAGGCAGCTCGATCCCGTCTTAAGTATTTCCCTGTTGTCTCCTCTCATGCTGCAGGCAGTATTTCCCTATTGTCTTCCTTAATCTCTCCCTATTGTCTCCTCCAATGGTGCAGGCAGCTTGATCCCTCCTTAAGTATCTTCCTGTTATCTCCTCTCATGCTGCAGGCAGCTTCCTTCCTCAAAGGCATATTAAAGTGAGGTGGGTTATGAATGCAAACTGTAGAGGAGCCTCATAACTCACATAGCAAAAACGTTTGCATGAAAAAATGCAAACCATTTTTGCATTTAAAAAAAAACTGTTGCAGGTGATGTCTACACCCTCAGGATTGAGCTAGGCTTTTCAGGGTATGATTTTGGATAAGTGTACCCAGTCCATGTGAGCATGCTCAATTTGCAGCCAATCAGCAACCCTGAATGCAGCCAGCATAGATGACTATTACACAGGGTCCTTAAATCGATAATAAAGTAAAAATGCGTGAGCGGTTACACGGTTGTTCTTTAGACATACACCCTGTCTTTGATAAATTCTGACAAATTATAATTGTACTGCAACCAAACATTCAGCTTCTTCTTCCTATTCTAATTTTGTCTTTCAGGCGAATGAGAATTTATGCTTGATTTATGGTCCTGCAATGACCTGCAAGAGCCAGCCACGTTGTCTATGCACGTGTCTCTTTGTGAGTGAGTGCATGCAATTTACTGGGGCTTGGGGAGCTAATGGGGTAATTCACTGGGACTGGAACAGTTTATAGGGGCAATTCACTGGGGATGGGGGAAGTAATGGGGCAATTCAACGGGGCTTGGAGAGATCACAGGGGCAATTCACTGGGGCTGGGGGAGGTAATAGGGCAATTCGCAGGGGCTGGGAGAGATCACAGGGGCAAATTACTGGGGGTGGGGGAGGTGATGGGGTAAATCACTGGGGGGGGGGGGTTACAGGGATAAATCACTGGGGATGGGGGAAGTATCACCTGGGATGTAGATAAAACAATCAGTGAATGACGGGACACAGACCTTCTGTGTATTACAAAAATCTAAAGGAAAGTTGCAGCTCAAGGCCAAAGAGATACACTGTATATTGATTTGTTTTATCACTGTACTTTTGTAATTAGTAATCATAAGTCAGTCCAGTGACAACCTGCCCCATTTATACACTGCTAGAGCAGCTAAACCAGGGTCCATATCTATGTGTCATGTGAAGAGGTTGCCTATCTTGGAGAACATGAGAAGAGAATTGCAGGACTTATTATTATTATTATTATTATTATTATTATTATTATTATTATTATAATCTTTATTTGTAACGTGCCATAGCGCTGAACAAGGGTTAGGTATGAGGTAAACAAAAATTTACATATTGCAAAGAATGGAGAGCCCTGTCTTTGAGTTTAGAATCTAGTGTGCATGGAGCTTTCGCTGAAGCACCTTACACGACTGAAAACTTGCAAACTTACAATCTAATGAGTTGGGTATGGTGGGGAGGGTGAAAGATGTATTGTGCATGTAAAGGCTGGAGGTGATTAGTGTGCTTCTTTAAACAGATGTGTTTTTAGTGAGGTCTTGAAGCATGATAATAGTCTAGTATAGTCTAGAGTGAGGCAAATAGTTCGAGAGAATAGGGGCAGCATGAGAAAAGTCCTCTAAGGCAGAAATGAGAGGAGGTGACAATAGAGGAGGAGAGAAGAAGGTCGTTAGCAGAACGACGAGGGCGGGTGGGGTAGTATTTAGAGATGAGAGCCGAGATATAAGGTGTAGTGTTGTTGAGGGCTTTGTGAGTTAGGGTCATGATTTTCAATTTTATTCTGGAGGTTACAGAAAGCCAGTGGAGTGATTGATATAGAGGTGCAGCAGATACGGAGTATGGAAGATGAGTCTAGCGGAGGCGTTCATTATCGATTGGAGTGGATAGATACAGGTAATGGGGAGACCAGCAAGGAGCGAGTTGCAGTTGTCGAGGCGAGATATGATGAGAGATTGAATTAGGATTTTAGTTGTGTCATGTGTGAGGTAGTGATGTATTTTTGGAGATGTTTTTTAGATGGAAGAGAAAAGATTTAGTTATTGATTGTTTATGAGGAATGAAGGAGAGGTCAGGGTCCAACAGAACTCCAAGTCAGCGGGCCTATGAGGAGGGAGAAATTATGACATTGTCGACAGTGAGAGATACATGGGTGGAAGCTGTAGTAGAGGGTGGGGCGATAAGGAGCTTAGTCTTTGACAGGTTGAGTTTGAGTTGATGGGCAGACATCAGGAGGATATGCTAGAAAGACAGTTGGAAACTTGTGCTTGGAGACAGGGGGATAGATGTGGTATTGAGAGGTCGATTTGAGTATCATTTGCATTGAGATGATACTGACAACCAAATGATTTTATTAGGGTATAGTGATGTCGCGAACATAAAATTTTCGGTTCGCGAACCGAGAACGTAAACCACCGCAAATGTTCGCGAACCCGCGAACCGCCCTAGACTTCAATGGGCAGGCGGATTTTAAAACCCACAGGGACTCTTTCTGGCCACAATAGTGATGGAAAAGTTGTTTTAAGGGGACTAACACCTGGACTGTGGGATGCCGGAGGGGGATCCATGTCAAAACTCCCATGGAAAATTACATAGTTGATGCAGAGTCTGGTTTTAATCCATAAAGGGCATAAATAACCTAACATCCCCCTCCATCCTCATCCTCCCCTGTATCTCTTTACCCCCTTCCTCATCACCCTCCCCTGTGTCTCATCCCCCCTCCCTCATCATCCTCCCACCTCCCTCATCATCCTCCCCTGTATCTCTTTACCCCCTCCCTCATCATCCTCCCCTGTGTCTCTTCCCCCCTCCCTAATCATCCTCCCCTGTGTCTCTTTCCCCCTCCCTCATCATCCTCCCGTGTCTCTTTTCCCCCTCCCTCATCATCTTCCCCTGTGTCTCTTCCCCCCTTCCTCATCACCCTCCCCTGTATCTCTTTCCCCCCTCCCTCATCATCCTCCCCTGTGTCTCTTCCCCCTCCCTCATCATGATGATAAGGGGTGAAGAGACACAGGGATAAGTGTGAGGGGGTTAGGGTAAGGGGTGTTAGGGATAAGGGTGAGGGGGTTAGGTGTTAGGTGTTAGGGTGAGGGGTGTTAGGGCTAAGTGTGAGGGGTGTTAGGGTAAGGGGTGTTCGGGATAAGTGTAAGGGGTGTTAGGGTGAGGCATGTTAGGAATAAGTGTGAGGGGTGTTAGGTCTTAGGGATAAGTGTGAGAATGTTAGGGTTAGGTGTTAGGGTAAGGGCTGTTAGGGATAAGTGTAAGGGGGTATTAGGGTTAGGTGTTAGGGTGAGGGGTGTTAGGGATAAGTGTGGGGGGTGTTAGGTCTTAGGGATAAGTGTGAGAATGTTACGGTTAGGTGTTAGGTTGATGGGTGTTATGGATAAGTGTGAGGGGTGTTAGGGTTAGGGTAAGGGGTGTTAGGGATAAGTCTGATGGGTGTTAGGGTAAGGGATGTTAGGGTTAGGTTTTAGGGTAAGGGCTGTTAGGGATAAGTGTAAGGGGGTATTAGGGTTAGGTGTTAGGGTGAGGCATGTTAGGAATAAGTGTGAGGGGTGTTAGGTCTTAGGGATGTGTGAGAATGTAAGGGTTAGGTGTTAGGTTGATGGGTGTTATGGATAAGTCTGAGGGGTGTTAGGGTTAGGGTAAGGGGTGTTAGGGATAAATGTGAGGGGTGTTAGAGTTAGGGGTGTTAGGGATAAGTGTGAGGGGTGTTAGGGTTAGGTGTTAGGGTGAGGGGTGTTAGGGATAAGTGTAAGGGGTGTTAGGGTTAGGTGTTAGGGTGAGGGATGTTAGGGTTAGGTGTTAGGGATAAGTGTGAGGGGTGTTAGGGTTAGGGTAAGGGGTGTTAGGGATAAGTGTGAGGGGTGTTAGGGTTAGGTGTTAGGGTGAGAGGTGTTAGGGATAAGTGTGAGGGGTGTTAGGGTTAGGGTGAGGGATGTCAGGGTTAGGTGTTAGGGATAAGTGTGAGGGGTGTTAGGGTAAGGGGTGTTAGGAATAAGTGTGAGGGGTGTTAGGGTTAGGTGTTAGGGTGAGGGGTGTTAGGGATAAGTGTGAGGGGGTGTTAGTATAAGGGGTGTTAGGGATAAGTGTGAGGGGTGTTAGGGTAAGGGGTGTTAGGGATAAGTGTAAGGGGTGTTAGGGTTAGGGTGAGGGATGTTAGGGTTAGGTGTTAGGGATAAGTGTGAGGGGTGTTAGGGTTAGGGTGAGGGGTGTTAGGGATAAGTGTGAGGGGTGTTAGGGTGAGGGGTGTTAGGGATAAGTGTAAGGGGTGTTAGGGTGAGGGATGTTAGGGTTAGATGTTAGGGATAAGTGAGAGGGGTGTTAGGGTTAGGGTAAGGGGTGTTAGGGATAAGTGTGAGGGGTGTTAGGGTTAGGGTGAGGGGTGTTAGGGATAAGTGTGAGGGGTGTTAGGGTTAGGTGTTAGGGTTAGGTGTTAGGGTGAGGGTGGTTAGGGATAAGTGTAAGGGGTGTTAGGGTTAGGTGTTAGGGTGAGGGATGTTAGGGTTAGGTGTTAGGGATAAGTGTGAGGGGTGTTAGGGTTAGGGTAAGGGGTGTTAGGGATAAGTGTGAGGGGTGTTAGGGTTAGGGTGAGGGGTGTTAGGGATAAGTGTGAGGGGTGTTAGGGTTAGGTGTTAGGGTGAGGGGTGTTAGGGATATGTGTAAGGGGTGTTAGGGTTAGGGTGAGGGATGTTAGGGTTAGGTGTTAGGGATAAGTGTGAGGGGTGTTAGGGTTGGGTGTCCTTGCAGCAGAGATCAAAAGAGTCCTTCAGGACTGTATTGCACACTGTGTACAGTAGCCTAGCTATGGTTCTCCCTTTTGATGCAGTATCACCTACACTCAGCCTCCTCTCAGTAAGACTGCAAGTTAGTTATGATTCCAAAATGGCTGCTGTCCATGAGGTAGAAGGGTGTGGAAGGCAGGGTATGATGCTGATTGGCTGGAATGTGTCTGCTGACTGTGAGTTGCAGGATCAAAGTTTGCTCAATGATAAAGTATAGGGGGCGGGTCGAATATCGCATATGTTCGCAGTTCGCCGCGAACGCGAACATGCTATGTTCGCCGGGAACAGTCCGCCGGCTAACTATTCGCGACATCTCTATTAGGGTACCAAGTAAGGATGTATAGATAGAGAAGTGGAATGGGCCTAGTACTGAGCCTTGGGGTATGCCAACAGACGGAGGTCGAGGAGCAGTGGTTCTAGAGAAGGAAACACCAAAAGTTAAGTCTTATAGGTAAGATATGAACCAAGAGAGAGAGAAGGAGGGAATGTGGATTAATATGGGGTGGTCAACTGTATCAATGGCATCAGATAGATCCAGAAGAACTAGAATAGAGAAGTGGCCATTCGACTTGGAAGTGAACAAGTCATTAGTAACTTTAATTAGAGCTGTCTCTGTGGAGTGTTGGGGCCTGGAAGCCAGATTGGATGGTGTCAAGGAGGGAGTTGGAGGATATATATTGGGTAAGGCGATTGTAGACGAGTCGCTCAAGCAGTTTTAGAGCCAGGGAAAGTAGAGAGATAGGGTGATAGTTAGAAGCAGAAGCTGGATTAGATGAGGGTTTCTTAAGAATGTGTGTAATTATTGCGTGTTTTAAAGTGTTTGGAACTTTTCCAGTCTTTATGGAAATGTTGAGTAGAGGGTATACAGGAAAAAGTATGTTAGGGAGGGGAGGGAGAAGCTGTGCTAGAATAGGATGGCGGGAGGTTGAAAGTAGACTAGAGACTTCATCCTCTGTTACAGGGTCAAAGGAGTGCATAGCAGCTATTGGATTGGGGTATGGTGGAGGATGGATGTTGTCAATTAGTGGAGAGGAGGGAGTGTGTGAGTCGAGGTGAATGGAGAGTTCCTTGCAAATGTTCTCAATTTTATTTTTGAAATGGCTGGTAAAGTATTCAGCCATGAGACACGAAGGGGCAGGAGGTGGTGGGCGGAAGAGAGTGTTGAATGTGGTGAACAATCGTTTGGAATTGGAGAACAGAGATGTTATTAATGATGTGAAGGGGAGTTCGTGCTCACTGAGCATGGTTTAACTGGGCCTAGTTTGGAGGGTGGAGTTGGGAGTGGTGAAGATGTCCAAGGAGGTAGCTGGGTTTCAGTTACAAGGGGTAAGCAGGGGAACAGGAGGAGGAGGCCAGCCAGTTCTAATTTGACAAGCACCAACAGATTTGCCAGATTGATTGAAACTATTGGGGATGTCAATTCAACCAGGGTGAAGAGTTCTACTGGATGAGAGAGATGGCAGAATAGCAACAGACAGATTTGGTGGTATGGGACTCTATTATTAGGAAGGTAGACAGGGTGATTTGTCACCCAAGTCCCAGCAACCGATCAATTTGCTTTCACCTGGGCGCTCAGGTTCAGCATGTTATAGATTGGGTAGATAAATTATTGGGAGGAGCTGGAAATGAACCAGCGGTCTTGGTATATATAGGTACCAATGACAAAGTAAATGGAAGATGGAGTGTCCTAAAAATGAAACAAGCTTAGGACAAGGACCTCCAAATGTGTATTTTCCAAGATACTACCAGTGCTACGTGCTACACCTGGGAGACAGAAGTAACGTAGGGAGGTTAACTTTTGACTAAAAAATAGCAGTGTAGAAAGGAGGGATTGATGTTTTTAGAGCACTGGGCTGACTTCTTACTTGGGTACAATTTCTATAGCAGCTGTGGATTGCACCTTAATGATGAGGGAGTTTGTGTGCTAGGGGAAGGGATGGTAAAAAGGCTGGGGGAGTTTTAAAATTAATAAGTGGAGGGAGGGACTAGGTAGCAGTAATGTGTAAGAAAGTTTAGAGGGGTTAAGTAATGACTTAACTACTCATGTGGGCAAAGGTTTACTATGGTCAACGGGGAGTTAACGGCAAGTAATTCAAATACAGTAGCAAGAACTTCGAATTTGCATACATAGCAACCTAAAGTATATGCTGGATAATACAAGAAGATTGCCAGTGAAAATAGGACAGCTAGTATTATTAACTGTAAATAAGTACTACATTTTGATGGGCATTACTGAAACATGGTGGGATGATTCTTGTGACTGGACAGTTTGTTTGGAGGGTTATAACCTATTTAAGAAAGATAGGGGCAAAGGTGGAAATGGCCTGATTTAAAGCCCATAATCAGAGAAGATATTTATGGTGGAATTAGTGATAATGTTGATGTGTTGTGGGTAGAAATAAATACTGGGAAAATATCCTAAAAATATATTATTAGAAACATGCTATAAACCCCCAGTATAAGTAAGTGAGGAAATGCAATTATTGCAACAGATTGGAAAAGCAGTTAAGTATGGCCAAGTTCTAAAAATGTGAGATTTTAACTACCCTGAAATAAACTGGATGAAGGTGATATGATTGCCATATTCAAATACTTTAAAAAGAAAAAAAAACAAACCTTAAGGAAAGAAAAGGGTTCTTCACAGTGAGACTGGAACTCTCTACCAAAGCAGTTGTGGCAAAAAACTGAATAGAAAACTTAAAAGGAATTGGATATATTTTTGAATAAAAAGGGAATATATACAACCCATTTAATACTTCAGCTTTCCTCTTGCTATATCCCAATCCTAAGTTTACCACATACCTATACAGAAAGTTATGTGTATTTATGTCTATGTAAGTGTACAGTGAGTCAAACGCTCCAGGTATATAGAATATTATCTGCATATTCCATGGCATTACATCGGCAACTTCAGACAGCCTGATGTCCACTGAAAATGTGCCGCTCTTGTAGGCCTAAACTGAAGCATACCCATGGAGTAACCTTATTTTGCCATATAGGTTATTTTTATTTTAGTAGTTTCATTAATTGTATTAATAATCATAGTTTTTATTTATTTTAATCATTTTTTGTACTTAACTTAGTACAATTATTTTGGGGATGTAGTGTTAGGGACAATGGGGGTCTTATGGTTCCATACAAACTCCTGTATTAGGGTACATTTGGGTCCCGATGAACCTCCATAGTTATAGAGATTAATCTTAGGTGTAAAGAAGGTTGATAGGGACCCTGGTTATAGGGATTAATATTAGATGTCATGGGGTTCCATAGGGACCCCATGGTTATAGGGGTTAATACCTAGGCTCATAGAGAGTAGTGTCTAATAGGGGTGTGTGGGGGGCCTGATGATAGCCGGCTCATTGTGAGTAGTGGGTGATGGACAGGTCGTGAGGTTGTCCCCTGGGGATACCGATGCTCATAGGTGTAGCAATGTATAGGCGTAGAGGTCATAAACCTCTTTGTATATATCTTTTGACCCCTTCTTGCCATGGAAATGATAGATAGATATAAGGTGGTGTGTAGAGTGTTCACATAAGACAGTGGTATCCTTGCTTAGCTAATGAGACTAATGAGTCTCAGACCTGGAGTCTCCTACGGGTATACTTTAGGCATGCTGTGAGCCCATATTAAAGCTAGAGAGCAATACCCCCTGGGTGAGAGTCGCTATGTCTTACATTTTCTTTGTAGGAGCCATGTAAAAGGTCTGAAAATTTGTTTTAAAGAATCCCTAGGTACGTATGAACCTCAGCAGGAGCTCCTGCAGGAGCCATATAATCAAGCCCTTAGTCTGGATACGCCTATAGATTCACAGCCTTATTGAATTGCAATTCGGCAAATTCTAAAGGGCTCTATAAAAACACATAGCATTTTTTTTTTTACAGAAGTTTTTAGTTAGTGAAGATTTTGCTTTTGGATAGAAGTTCACTGACTAAAAACTTCTGTAAAAAAAATATGCTGTGTGCTTATATAGAGCACTTTAGAATTTGCCGAATTGCAATTTAATAAGGTTGTCAGTGTTTTGAAGCGACTACATTATTACTATTATATACTGCGACACAGAACATTCAGTCACCTGCTGTTTCGAAGGCAAACTATCAACTTTATTAATTACAACATAACATTCACAGAATTATTCATGAACAATAAATCTAAAATTTCTTGACACATAAAATATCATTCCAATTTATGAACAATATATATTGATCTTTATTTACAATTATAAGGTTGGAGCAAGGGCAGGGTGCCATGTGTGGGGATCTGTCAAGCGGACATGACATAGTATTAAACAGTGCTACTGAGTATGACACAGGGATCATTATAGAAGACATAGCAATATCGGAATGTCAGCTTTTGTTGGCCATTCAGTGAACAGATGTCTCAAGATTAGCAATAATATATGTAGGATGGACTCCCACTATTTGCTGCTTGGCACAATTTGCAAATAAATAGCAGAATTTCTTAAGCAGTGCTCAATAACTCACAATGCATTCAACTCTACTGAAGGGGACAGAAGGCGTCTGATGAATAGATTTGATTTGTAACATGTTTATCTCCCATGTGCATTTGTTTTCTTCATATAATTCCTACAACATAAGCAGCACTTAAACATGGGTAGTTAAGCATTATGGAAAATGCTTGCCCATTTTTTATAAATAAATATAATATCACCAACAACACCAACATTGCAGAAAATATTTCAAAACCCTGGCATATAGCCTTGAAGTTACAATAAAGGAGCATGTGCTACACATAAGAAAATGTGTTTTGTGTTAAAAAGTATATGGTCTGTAGCAGTGACTCAACTTTTTTGGGCTGGCTCTTTCTAATGCTCGTGTTGACCGGCTTTGAGATCCAGAACATTTTTTAACAAGGTGATACTACATATGGCACATCAAACTTAGATCTAGTTTTGCATAGATTTCAAGAGTTCATTTTAGCTGCAAATAAGTAGGCTGTCGTCTTCCTTTACGACTTAAAGATCTCACACCAGTTGTTTGGAACCTGATCTTGAGTCCTGTAATTAAATTTGTTATCCTACTGTCCAAAAACAAATCAACATCAATGTTTATGTCTAAGAGGGTTGACTTTTCCATCATCATCAACGTACTGAATACTGTGATACGGTTTGTCAGTATTATGTTGAGCAAATTATTGAAATAGCTAAAAAGCTGGAAATCAGGATTTTTAGAGTGAAAGTATGATCTTATTTGTCGTTCCTTAAGAAGCAAGGAAAATAAGGGATTGTTTAAGAAAAAGGCATGAATGAGAAGATCTCTTATACATGCCACTGGCACAGAAGTAATATACTATAGAAGAACCAGCCTTCTAATAATGGTTTGGATCTCAAAGGCAGCCCAGAGAATTTTAGTATGGTAGCCATCATGTCCATGGCCCATAAACGTTGAGAATCACTACTCTCAATGGATTTTTTCATGTCAAATTCTTTTTCAAACGTATATGCATGGCAGCATATTTTGGAATTACATTGTTTGATCTCTTAGATGAAAGCAAGAAATCCTTTGAGAAACCAACAAGAAAATGCAAAATGACATTGAATACTCAACCATATTGGTACGAAATCGACATACAGCACCATCTTAACAGCAAACAATTAACATAGTGAGAAAAACACCACTTGTGTGAAGCAGCAGTATAAATTGTTAGAGTTTATTAGTGCGCTCCAGACGCCAATTACATCTGACAAAGTATGACTTTATGAAATATTATCTCACTCAATACATTTTGTTTCTTTCTTTGTGGGAAATAATCTGAATGGAAATTAGCAATTAATAGAATCTAAGATGAAAGTTACCAATTACATGCATTTTTATGAACACATTTCTTTGCATCCCCTTGGAATAAGTCCGATTCCATTTTCTGCACAGTTGAGCATTTCTTCCTCTCTCTTTTACTCTACTGTATCTCAGGTTTTCGCTTATTGCGTTTCAAGATATTATTCTTCATTTGGATGCCAATATTACATCCGTAAAATAAACATCAGTTATTAAACTATTTTAATTGATGTGTGATAAGGTTATGGAATTTGCCCAATTAAAACATAACTTTTAATGTGTCTGATTATCCTTTAGTTCATGCCTTTAAATACATTACAGACAAGATTTACAATACTCTAGTTCTCAAAGCCTGGAAACAGTCACGTTAAGGATATTACTGAATGAGCAACATGATAGAGCTACTTGTGCTTAAAATTCGGTGTGATGTTGGACTTCAAAGACCACACAGAGAGTTGTATTGTAGCTGGAAAGAACGACACAGAAAAGAATGTCCATGCTAATGTCTGACGCTGGAGAAAGATAAAGACAGAGATATTGAGGAATGGAGCTGATGAGCAAGCCACAGAGTGGAAACTTGGACTTAAAGGGGTAAGGCCAGTACTTTGGATATAAACATATGGGACTGTTTATTTTGCTCCATCCAGGTTTAGCTGGTTGAAAGCCCTGATCGTTAGGAACTGTCTGAGTGAAGTTAGTGCTCTGAAGAGAGCTAGGCCTGTTTATTTCTTCAATTTATTGTGATTTATATATTTTGTGAAATTTGCTTCTAATTTAGTAACACTTGAAAAAGCATTTAAAGCCTCCTGAAAATGTGTTCCTCCATCGAAAGTGCCAGAAACAAGAGCACAGACCCAGTGGGGGATAGCTTGTCATAATATGTAATAAATGAAATTGCTACAAGAGGGCTTACTGATAGGAAACAGAGTATAGTCCAGTTTTGGTAATGCAATACTATTACTAACTGTCAAGAATAAAGGAAACAAACATACACAATCTCTGTGTGTATTTTTGAAATTTGACATATACATATAGACACATTTATTCAATGTGTGGATTTGGTTTTACTGTACCAAGCTGACAATGCCAGTTATAAAAACTGGTTTGCTGGCATTTAACCCAATTGGTAATATTAACATTTTTAGTCAAAGCTTTCTTCACTGCAGGCACTGGGTAACAAAAAAGCACTTCTCACCAAATCTCAATCTCAAAAATGATTTCCTCATAGAATAGCTAAGTACTTCATTTGCAGCAAAGGATTCTGGATGGTGGCATGCAAAACAATTGGCATTGCATTACATAATTGGCTCACAACTCAAAATTCAATTTATTCCATCTAATGTAATACAACGGTTTGATAAGGTTAAGTCAACTGGAACTAAAACTCTTCCACGCCCATAGGCCAGATAACAAAACTAAATAACCTATTAACATTAGTTTTACCATAAAATACAATTTCACATTCTTTTAGTGGGAGTGTGTACCATAAAAACTAAAGTTAGGATACACCAAGAGAGGACCCTTTAAGGATATTTCTACTGGAGCATGGTGGGTATCTGACCCACCTGAGATTATCCCAAATGCTGGGACTTTGAGCCAAAGGGGAACTATTTTCTCTAATGTGGAATAAAATATTAGTATGAAGAGTTAGTCGAGCAACAATCTATTTTATTAACCTGGTGAATTAGTGCAAATCAACATTAAATATTTAGACTAATTTATTTCCCATAATAATAATGTCACTAATTAATCAATAAAAAAGTCATAGGGAAGAAATATTCTATTTATATTGTCACTTTGTTGGTATTGTTATATAAAGCTAACTATAATTATTATATCATATTAATTTATCTATGAAAAAAAATAAAATAAAAAAGAAATGAAAACAACTATATATACATATAAAATAATAAAAAAAAATATACAAGTAGATCTATTGAAATAAAATCTCAGCAATACATTCTACATTGATATAATATGGACCTTGATGTCTTTTTGTATGGTAAAACAAAGTTTACCAGCTTGTACTTGCCATACATAGCTCTATTGTTATTGAGAAAATTCATTTGATTTCTATAAGGAGCCTAAGAACATTATGAATCAGTTCCTCCAAGGCCACCATGTCTATACCATCAATGGAACCAATTATATGGATACAATTGATCATTCCACAAAGATGCCTCAGACAACGACGTAAGATTTCACTTGACAGCTACATATAACACAAAACTAGATTATCTAAACTGGCCTTGATGTATTTTGATGCTTGACAAAACATACAGTTATGTTAAATAAAAATGTAGTTCTATTACTTATTTTTAAGTATCTCTGAATAAAGTGTTTTGGCATGATTTTCTTTACAATAGATGATACATAATAAAATAAAATAAAATAATAAACACATGTAAAATAGAGAGTCCCAATGTCCTTTCCAAGATCCCTCAGGCAAGTCATGATTTAGATTTAACACTGTGTGAAAATCTTAAATTACCTATACCTTAGGATAACATATGGAACTCTTATTAACTTATTGTATATGCTCATTAATACAAAATGAGCAAATACCTTAACAGTCAAAATAGTGGTGAGTTGGTAGCATAGAATAAATCTCCGGCAATGTGTGCTTGCTGTGTATTGTGGGATGTACTAAATTATGCCTGCTATAGATTATGAGCTCACAATAAACCTGTACTGGGTGTACATCAAACCCATCTGTTTTCCATATGTATTAATAAAGAAACAGACATGTTAACTATAATATAAAACTTAACTTTTATAATCCACTACTTATTACAAGTATTGAGGCTCTATCATTAAAAACATTTTATATTTTAGTGATAGTTTAGTGAGTTCACCATCTCATTCATATCACAGCCCCGATTTGATCCATGGCAATTTTGCCATGTATTATAACTTAAATTACAGTAAAAAAAATCATAAATCCAACATAATAATCCAAAATATTATTATTAATATCTCAATATTTGTAATAAATGGTAGAATATAAAAGTTAAGTTTTCTATTTCAGTAAATATTTTCTATCATAATATTATTCCCTGGATAATAGAACATGATTTTTCTCTAATTAACATCTTTATCCATAGTAGTAATTACCATGTACTACTTCTTATGATTTCCGGTATAGGCTTCACAACAGCAAATTGCTTACAAGCTTCTCCGACCTCGTTATAAATGGAAATCTTAGTACATACAACAAAGCTCACTTGCTCACCACCACTGAGACCTTAAAGGAGACGGTTTATAAGTTAACATTATCTATTTTGAGCCTGTAAACATGACTATACATTAAAACAGTGCACAACATGTATTGTATGTATTTGAAGAGAATAAATACAGATGTCTACGAAGATGTGCTTGTTGCAGAATGCTTAAAGTAGACGTTCAAATATATTGTATATGTTAAACCTATAGGTAATAGCAAGTACTTTATCAGATGAATGTTATTTAAAATATAGATTTTCTTACATTGAAGTGTGCAAGGTTTACCTGTCAATCAGCTTTTGTGATCTACCCACCAAGCATAGTCTTTTATCTATTCCTCATGGGTGATTATTAGCATTATGTGTTAATTATCCCATGGGTCTGGCTGTATTGTTTTCTGTCTAAAACCACATGAAATTTACAAGAATGGGCTTGTGCAGTGGGTTATATATGACAATCTTCAATGTAATGTTTACTGTAACAAAATGTAGTTTTATAAATAACATTCAATTGAAAATGCAGTTGCTATTACTTATAAAAAAAAAAATTATTTAACTTTTTATTTTATTATTCAGACCCAATTTTGAACCACTACTTGTATATTGGGCACATAATTTCCATCAGAGCATGTTTTAAACACTATAAAGTTTTCTTGAGGAGGATTATCTAAAGTCTATAAACGTTCATGTTATCTTATATGCATTAGCACCACACCACCACCATCCTCTTTTTCCATAATGTATTTACAGAGAGGCCGGGTTACCCATAGACCACCGTCAGCATGTACTGAATACTAATGTACAGGTTTTGATTTGTTAGCCAAAATAAAAACAATATGGAACATGGACTGCTTGGTGAGCAGAATACATGTAAGTTTTCGATATTTTAGGCAAAAAAATAATCTATACTGTTTAAAACATACTTTTAATGCTAGAAGTTTTCTGTTTAGATGGTTTATTTTGGGACTTTCGCCTATTTAAGGACTATATAATGTAGGTGGTCAATGAATTCTGCCCACAGGTCCCTGGCCTGCTGCCCACTCTATAAACAGAGTAGTATATGGTACAGAGCCGAGATCACTCACAGCTCCCAGTGCAAACGGATCTACATTCTAACACGATGCACATCACCTAGCGCCATATCAAAGTGCTGCTGGAACTGGCAAAATAACGTTTTGTAGGAATAGTTCTGCAGCTTGCTGGAAGATAAGGAGTTGTAGAGATCGCTTGAGCCCTCAGTGCTCTCAAACAAATAGGGAATACCTAAGGTGTTTTTTTTTAAGTCAGTATTTGCTTAGTAGATATTCCCCTGGACACACAGCTGTTTTGTGTCAGTAGACGCACAGGTCAGGAAACTTCATCTCATACACAGGGATGGAGTGGCTCTGTGGCTGGCCGTATCCTGCGGTGATGGTCCCAGAAGGACTGGGGGGTGGTCTGTAAGACAGAAACGTTAGATAGTATGGCATGGCATGTATGACTCAAATATTAAAGGGATATGATTTTACTAGGTTTATAATATCCTGTGTATCTATTTACTTTCATGTACTTTATTTTATTAGGAAGTGCTGTGTTTTTACTGCTTAATAGTCAGCCCGCTGCAGCATATACACACACAGACTCTGTAGGGCTGGATGTGCATTGTAATGCCCTAGTCTATCAGAGACCACATCTCAGCAGCACATTGCAGAATGTTGCAGAGATTGGTTAGTATGAAGCGCAGCAAGAACAATGCCTGTGTCTTGAGCTACAGAGGACAGACCCATACAGGGACTATTTGTTTGATGTTAGTAAAAACAGAGCTTATAAACACTTCTTAATAAAATTTAAGTACATACAATAAATAGATACACAGGGATATTATATAGTTAGTACAATTTCAGAATCCCTTTAAAGGGCATGAAATGAAAACTGTACTAGATGCCTTTTTAAAAAATGAATGTAAAGTAGACTAATGGTAGTAAATAATTAAAGCCACATTGGCCCTTGTTTATTGTTCATTTGTTAAATTAAAAGGATATTTAATTTTCATCATCTCTGTCTATTTAATTTTCCTCCCACTTCGGTTTCGTAATCTCCTACATTGCTTATTCCTAAATTTAGTAAATATTAGATAACGAGCGTTTGGAGTGACCACTTATCTACTATTTGCACTGTGCTGAATTGCAGCTGTGCTACCCCCCACCCCAATGAGTAATCAATGCCATGGATTATTACCAAGAAGGAGGAAGATGAAACCGGTGGAGACGCTGAAAATGTAGATTAGCAAATGAGAATGCAATAAGATTGAATAGAGGATCTGTTATAGTATGTCTTCAGGTTATAAACATAGACGTGGCATCTAACCTGCTCATGCTGACCACCTGAGAAACCCCCATAATAAAGATATAAAAATGTATTCTCGCCCACATTTGTATAACAATGTCTGACCAATGTTATTATTGGTAATTGCCATTGTAGGACTATCCTGTGCAGTCTAGTGGATTGAATATACTTTTTTTAATTGTAGTGATACGACTTGGATAAAGCAGATTATAATTATAGGGTCACGCTTGAGGAAACATATAATACATGAATGAATTATTTATTTAATTGATGAAAATATTACATATATTCTGTGCCAGTACATAATGCAGCAACTGGCTATAGATGGATAAGGTCTACTCACCGAATGGTCAGTTCAAAGATCTGGTTGAGTTTACTCTGTAGCAATGTGGCCTAGGAATGAAAAGGAGATAGAAGACCAAAGGAATAAATACATACTGAAATAACAAATATTCGCTTTAGCATGTAGGGCTATATTGATTAAAGTGAGCGCTGAGGTTCCTATTGTATTCTATGAAGATTATTTACTAACCATAATGTGACCTGTGCAATATGTAATATATTGTACAACTTTGGAGTTTCAGTTTAACAGTGAGAGACTTCCCACCTTGGTATATCCCAGCCCCATGTTAGTTCTTACCCTGGCTCCACAATGAGCTGCAATTTCTTCAAAAGGAGCTTTCTGGAACTTTTCCACGACCTGGCGCCGCCTCTCCCGTTCCTGTTCCTCAACCGCGACACTATCTACTGAAAATAATGAGTAATCATGAACTTGAAGCTTTCTTCATTCTCCATCTGTCAGCCATTTTAATAGGATATTGAAGTTTGGGCCAAATCTCACACAATTAGCGTACAGTTAGCTGTAGGACGTTCTATGTGTTGTTTGTATTTAGTGAATATAATTATAGTGTAGTATATCACTTTTTCTTATCGCAGGGAGACAGAGAATGTATTTCTAATAGTTAATCAGTTCTGATTACTTATTTACCAGGTAGTAGTGACATCAAAAGGAATGGTTATCTGTATGAGACTGTCAGATGTGATTATTTATCGTTGTGATTAAACAATAGGATATGTGTTGCTAACTGTAATCTTTCTATTATATATATATATATATATATATACACTTTTATATATAGTATATAAATAGTACATTTGTGTTTACATTTGAATGTCAAAAACAAGTTAAAAAAACCTGCTTCCTGCTCAGAATTCTGAGAAATACAGTTATTATACTGCACTCTGGGAAGCTGAGCAGGGACATGCAAATGTGCCCACAAATGCTTTGTTATTCTATCCATAACCATTTTAAACATGGCTTCCTTTAAGCTTATGCCCGCTGCATTACACAGCTTTATTTAAAATTTTGGCAGTAACCTTGAAACAGCTGCACGTGGGTAGGACCTTAGCTTTGCAAAAAAGCTGTGTAATGCAGCAGGCATAAGCTTAAATGAAGCCATGTTTAAAATGGTTATGGATAGAAGAACAAAGCATTTGTGGGCAAATTTGCATGTCCCTGCTCAGCTTCCCAGAATGCAGTGTAATAACTGTTTTTCTCGGAATTCTGAGCTGGAAGCAGGTTTTTTAATTTGTTTTAGACATTCAAATGTGAACACAGATGTTCTATTTATTTACTGTACTACTGTACGGTGGAGGGCTTCTATCGCTCTTTTGTCCACCATATTTTTCTATGTTTAAGACGTCCCCATGTATAAGATGACCCCTATTTTTGGAGCCCAAAATTAATAAATAAATAAATATGTAATCATGGCCAGTTGGCGGACCTTGCCCGTTAGTCAAGCGCCAGGCACCACCTGCAGCAAAGCTGCAAGATGGCGCTTTGTCAGTTGTAAGGCAGGAGAAAAGATCACACAGATTGGAAATGTATTGGTTATTATTATAGTGCTTGTGTCCATAGAAATGTGTATTCTATAACTTCTTATTGCGCTACACATATATTTAAGGGCACTTTCTGCCATGATTTTCTCTGATTTCCATTCCAGCTCAATATCCCTGTGACCACATGACTTATTATTGTGTTAAAATGAAAAAATGCAATGCACAGTGCGAGTGAGCTGAACAGCTTGTGTGTGTGCTGCTTGTGTCCATATACATGTATATTCTATAACACTTTTAATAGGACATGTGATATACAAATAAAGTACAATTAAATATGGGGGCACATTCTGTGTGTATTAGATGCCACACACAAGCTGTTCAGGTCGCACTGTGCATTGTATTTTTTTGTTTTAACACAATAATAAGTGATGTGGTCACAGGGATATTGAGATGGAATAGAAATCAGTGAAAATCATGACAGAAAGTGCACTTAAATATATGTGTAGCACAATAAGAAGTTATAGCATACACATTTATATGGACACAAGCACTGTAATAATATCCAATGCGTTTCCAATACATGTGATCTTTTCTCCTACGTTACAACTGCCAAAGCACCATCTAGTGGCCACTTGCAGTATTGGTGCTGGCTCGCCTGTACTGTATTCCGTGTATAGGACGACCCCTGTTTTTTAAACTTCAACATTTTGGCAAAAAATATTGTCTTATACATGGAAAAATATGATATATATATCTATATCTATATATATATATATATATGCATTTTATTGGTTGTTTCTCTATATATATAAACCATTTGGCAATAAGGTGGAGTCTTTGTTTGTCTTGGAAACAATGGTTTCTCTGTTTGCCTCTGCTCTTCTAGCAATAAGCTTAGAACAATACGCATTGTTATTTGACCTTATTAACCCCTTCCTCCTGACACCCTGTTTCCTGATCCTGCTGGACCTAAAGGCTGGAATTGGTACCCCGTGGTTGATTTGGTTGCCACAGACCACTTACTGCTTCCTATTTAGTTATATTACTAAATGAATAAATGCAGGTATGTACAACACATGGCTTAAAGAGATAAAGTTGGGGATTTGAGCTGCAAGTTGATGGAATTGAGTGCACCTCATACTGGAGTATCTTGTAAATGCCTAAATCTATAGACACAAGCACTGTAATAATAATCTCTTAATGGCACACTCCATTTTCTCTTGACTGCAACGTCTTTTATGTCTGGCTGCAGAATGTGGGAGTGCAGGATAAATGTGTACACATACATCTATATAATATTCTGATAAACTGATTTGAATTAATATAAATTTAATAGGTTAATCCACCATAGCAGACTAGTCCCTGTTTTTCGCCCTTATTTATTCTCGTATCTCACATACCAATAGCGTTCTTCAGTGTTTCAAATGTAATCTCTTCTGCAGGCGCTCTCTAAGACAAAGAAAAAAACAAAGAAATCAAGAATTGCAAATAAACAAGCTCAGTCATAGGTGACAATTTAAAATATGATACAAGTAAAAAAACAGTGTATGACATGGGTAGTTTGAAAACACATTTTAGTTACATAAAAAGCAAACTAATTGGTGGACAAAAATGTATAATATGAGTCTGGATTGTGTGAGAAAGAGAGGGAATGAATGAAGATAGAGCATATTTGTAGTGAATAGTAGCAGAATGGCCCAGGGTCTTTGTTACTATTTTCCACCCCTAATATAGTTAAATACCACTAAATGTCACTAACTCATTAGTTTTATATTATTATACATCGGTTGTATCATTTGTCTTGTTTTTGGCCATACAAATAAATATTTTTCTCTGCCATGATAAGCCCCAAATCATACACATGCATTATAATTTATTCACCATGGTTTCACCACTGTGACATCTAAAACTGATAATATGTATGGATATGTGCATATATAGATCCTGCCCTCAACATGGGGATATATGATATTGCCTGTCTATGTGCAGTTATTTCTTATCAATACAACTGCTCTGAATCTACTACATTTTGGCTGTCACTCAGCTCAAGAGATCCTCCCATCAGAGTACTCTCATTAGAGGATTAATTTGTTCCTTCTGAAGTCAACTTCTCTATTAACAAATGACAGCTGACTGTTCATTGACTGACACCTGAAAGATTGTCTGCAAAAGGAAATTATCAGTCAGGGAGACATTAATCGAGAATGAAGGTGATTAGGTATTCATAAGAAGGCGGGTCTTGTAGGAGGATCTCTTGAGCTGAGTGACAGCCAAAATTTAGTAAAATAATAGCTGTTTTTCTGTTACTAGAGGACATGCTTTTAAAAACTTCCAATTGCAAATATTCATATTTTATTGACATTTTACTTTCCTACCATATTTGGAAACTCATCTGTGTCCCTTTGAAACCTTTGTTTGTTTTTGTGTAACTTGTAGATCTGTTAATATTTCTAAGACTTCTTTGTTCCAAAAGAGGGGAGTTTAATTATTATTTGGAAGAACATATTTTTTGGAGTGTCTCCACACAGACTAATATACAATCAAATCAACCTTACTGTAATGAAAGTAAGTTTTCTTACTTTGAGCATATAAATAGATTAGCCATTTTGACAGATATTTAGTACAGATTATTTTGCATTACCAAATTGAAATCATACTATTAAGACCTAACACATTTTATCCCCCTCAATGTGTTTCTTATATAAAATGTACAATCCACTTACTTCTGGAGCCTTCTTCCTTCTTGTCTTATGTAGGATGCCATCTTTCATAGCTGTGACCTAAGGCCACGTCCACAAGAGGAGAAGATTCACACTAGCAAGGCAATGCTGTTAACAAGCAGACAATGACATGCTGCGTGTCTGCATGCAAAAGTATTACACTGTTGTAATGTAGCATGAAGCTCCTCCCTGGTGAGTGTGGCAACCTACATGAGAGAGAACAGCAAGAAAGGAGGACTCTCCAGTTTATTTTATATGAAAATTAAATTGAAGAGGATAAAATGGCACCTAGTTAAAACATTTATATAAAACAAAATAACTTTAACTAAAGAATCCCTTTGTTCCATTAACCACAAGTTCCTAATGTAATGACATCATACACACGCAGTACCTCCTCTTTTTCTGGACTGTTCCGTGACTCCACCTCTACTTGTAGTGAGATTGTCTCACCTATGCTTTTCCTCTTTGACAACCGATCTTCATCTTTGGAATGAGAAGAAATTATACCATGTCACTCCAGTGGCCACTTTATTAGGAACGTCCTACACTAATAATCTAATGTACAAATGACTGTGTGTACAGATAAACATGCTTCAGTTATGAGGTTGCATGATTTTATACATTGCTATTACTACCACATTAAAAGACATGGACGTCACCAAAATGTCTGTGCAACATTATATAGGGGATCAAATTAATTTGAAAAAGCTCTTTTTTAATAAAATTAAGAATTTTGTATTGCCATTTTCGGTTACTTTTAGTATAGCCCTTGAAATCCCCTACAACAAAATGCATAGATAATTAACATGGAGGCGGTGACAGTAACACAAATTATAAATTAGCTTTATTGATTTATATATATATATATATACTTATCATATACAGAGATTGCTAAGTGGTAAGATGATTTCTCTCTTATATAAGAGGTGCTGAGCTCACCCCATCCCCTTTTTTTTAAAATTAAAATTGTAATTTAGTCCAAATAATTATTATAAAAGCATTACAGCACCCATAGTTGTCTCTTACTCACGCATTAGATTTTTATATGGGTTCTCTATTTTATTCTGTAACCTAAATACAAATTATCAACAAAAAAAACTGGTGGGGTGTGAACTAATTTACATTTTATAGGCAGTTGCTTTAACCACTGACCCATATGAATAATTATTAGAAACAACAATATAACTAATACACCTAATCCACCACTTCTGTTACTCAGCCTACACAGTTTGTTCTTTTGTATACAGTTGGTTCAGGTGAGGAAAAAAACATTCTAAAATCCTTATAATTTTGTCAATTTAGCAGCAATTTCAGGAAGGAAAACACTTTTCCACATTTTTGTTTCCATTTTCATCTGGCGACATCAAAGAGATTAGAAGTTAATTGGTCACTTTGTTAAGGTGTATCAGTTTAAAGTTTTACAAGTCATCAAGGCTCTAAAGCACAAATTAATATATATATATCTGTGATTTAGATACAAGAAGAAGCTCTCAACTGAGCTCTGACAAAATGCATTAGTTTATTCTATAGCATGGTACCAAGCAAAGATACTATGAAAATACTTTTAATGCAGAAAGCCATCAAATATTGTACGAATACAAATAATATTAGTCAAGCTTATGTTCTTGCATGGCAGAGATGTCTGGAGACTTTGGCCCTCACCCCACTTTGTGCTCGCTTGTTTTGGTAACGTTACCTGTTAGTTGGGGCACATACGGTGTGCTCAGTCTGTCCGAGTTGTACCCGCTCCCACCAAGCACCTCACTGATCTTACTCTGCAGGAAGAGCAGCTCTGTTTGTAAGAAATCCACGTTCTTTGACCACCTGTATACAAATAAAACAGCCACCTTAGACTTAATAAACAGTGAAATAAATGTTTTAAGAGCATGTGCCAAGTAAATAACTATAGGAGAGCTATCTGTGGTTTTGTGGCGTCAGCAGAAGTCAAAAACAAATAACTTGTAGGGTATATATAATTAGTACAAATGAACTGAAACCAAATTTACAATTAAATGGGAATCCTAAATTAATACAATATAAAATAAAATATAACTGTAATATTTAAAAAACTGAAAGGTGATATTAATAGCTTTCTTCTAGAAAATAGCTTTCTATTACTGATCAGCCTTCTATTACTGGTAACTGTTGTTGTTCAATTGACCCTATGGACTGCAGCACGCCAGGCACATCTACCATTATGTCTCTGGTTGTGTTTATCCATAAGGTTATCTTGGTAGAGATACTGGAGTGGGTTGCCAGCCCCTTCTTCAGTGGACAACTCAAGACATGTTTGACTGCAGCTAATTTGAATGTACTTGTCTTCTATTCGTTTATATATCACCTGGCTAGGCTAGGAGTGAGGACCTCCCAGGCAATAAAGACTTTCCTTGAAATCTGTTTCCTTTTTTAATCAATTAATTCGAGAACTATTTTATGTTAATTTTATGATTTCAAGATCAGATCTACTGTTCAGAAAATAAAAGTTCAGTGTGTACAAAATATTATTTTGGCCCAACAGTTTTCTTTCCAGTATTTAACATTTACAAGAACATAATGTGTTTAAAAGTCAAAATACAGAAATGTTGTTAAACAAGTTGTTTTACATAATCCTGAATGTTGATGGCGGAGTTTGATAAAATTACTCTGATTTTTTCCTTTATTATCCTTTAATTATAATGCGCCAAAATATTCTGTAGCCCTATACAAAGTTAAAGTTAAGTAGAAAGAAAAGTATAATATTTACACATGGCAAAAATGGAAGGTCCTATCTTTGAGCTTAAAATCATACATACATAAGGCTTGCTCCCAAAAACACCTTACAAGATGGAAACTCACAAATGTACAATCTAATATGATACTGATAAATGTTGGTTTGTCCTTAAATCAGTCATATACTGACAGAAGGGTGTATGTCAGCAAACAAGTACATTTGTGAAAAGATGGAAGACAAATATTACTGCTCTTCTCTCAATTTCAAAAAAATCATACTCTAGCTTCCATCAACCTTCCCAACAAATGTAAGGGAATAAGAGAATTGGTAATAACTACCGTAGATATTTTATTTATACATTTGCAAACAAACTACTACTTGGCCCAACTGGTTCTCACTATGAGAATATAGAGTTGAGTGAGAGAAGAATATACAGTTAGCTATAATAAGGATCAAGTGTCCATTTAATGTTCATATAAAATGATATTATAATATTCTAAAGTGGATTTCAGCCTAACCTGATTATACACAACTTAGAAAGTCACGGAGAAGACACAAATACTAGAATGCCAGTTCAGAGTGACTTTTTAGCAGTGTTTTTTTTCTTTGGAGTTGGGAAATTATGTTTTAAGCACCTGAAAATGAACTAAAATTCAAGTTTCAAGATGGCAGCCACCTTTTATAGTGTGCTCTATATCCCAGTACTCTTACCTTGATTTCTCACTAAACACATCTTCTGGTAGTAAATATGGAGCTTCTTTCTTTCTCATTTCTATAACCTGCAGTGTGGAAAAGAGAAATCTCAATGATCTACTACAAACATTTCATATTTATAGTACGTAATCAATACTGATCATACTATTAATCATTTCATATTTATAGTACGTAATCAATACTGATTATACTATTAATCATTTCATATTTATAGTACGTAATCAATACTGATCATACTATTAATCATTTCATATTTATAGTACATAATCAATACTGATCATACTATTAATCATTTAATATTTATAGTACATAATCAATACTGATCATACTATTAATCATTTCATATTTATAGTACGTAATCAATACTGATTATACTATTAATCATTTCATATTTATTGTACGTAATCAATACTGATCATACTATTAATCATTTCATATTTATAGTATGTAATCAATACTTATCATACTATTAATCATTTCATATTTATAGTATGTTATCAATACTGATTATACTATTAATCATTTCATATTTATAGTATGTAATCAATACTGATCATACTATTAATCATTTAATATTTATAGTACGTAATCAATACTGATCATACTATTAATCATGTCATATTTATAGTACATAATCAATACTGATCATACTATTAATCATTTCATATTTATAGTATATAATCAATAATGCCAATAACCAAAGGATATGATAGGGTTCAGCAGGGATCAGATACAAAATAATGTCCCTCAGCCCCAGCCACTCAAAAAATAAAGTTTGTTTGTAGAACTTAATATTTATTTTTTCATGCTCTTAAAAGGACTCTGTCACCCCAACAGGAAGTTGATTTAATTTTAAAGAACATTAAAATATGGCTATATATTGTATAGAATTGACACCTTTGAATTGTGGTTGTGGAGAAAGTTGCTTAGAGTCCCTAAGATGCTACAGGAAATCACAACAAACTGTTCATTGGAAGGTATGATCATGAGGCTGAAGTTCAAATATTTTGGCCATACCATGAGGATTCCCTAGAAAAGACTCTGCAGCCAAGCAAAACTGCCAATGTTGATTAAAAAATATTGGCATAACATTGGCAGAATTAAAGTTTCACTGTTATCCATGTATAAAGAGACATAGATTTTTTGTTGTTGTTGCATCAGAAAGAAGGTAATATCTGAGAGCCATCTCTGACCTCATGGATGTGCTGGCAGAAGGCGGGCACGGTAGTGAGCTGGCTGATCAGGTTCAAGTAGGCAGCGCAGAGGGCATGCATGGCACAACGATTATACGCAGGGAGGTTGTCTTCATTGTTCAGAGCCAGCTCCTGTAAAAATATAACCACACATAAAGTCATTAAATACAAAAAGTTTTATAATTTTTCAGAGTTTCTCAGAAAAGACACCAGGGAGGAATTTACTAAGTACTTTCTCACCTGAGATGAGGTGAAAAGAGCTCAGATAAGATGATAAGGGCTGAGATAGCATGATAAGAGATAAGATGATAAGGAAATTAAGAGATGACTTCAGATGTACTTGAGAT
Organism: Discoglossus pictus; assembly: GCA_027410445.1. Lineage (NCBI taxonomy): Eukaryota > Metazoa > Chordata > Amphibia > Anura > Alytidae > Discoglossus > Discoglossus pictus. The sequence goes on along the minus strand of CM050165.1, from coordinate 433,404,980 downwards.
GCTTATTAAATCCCCCTAAAAATGCCCATTTTGTGCAATACAAAAATGTAATATTTATGCAAGGGTGTGTGTGTGCCTAGGCCCATGCAGCCCAGGTCTACGGCAGCACATTTTGAGGGGGTAATAGTCTGCCTGAAAATACATTGAACATTATGTTTGTATATACATAGGCATGTTCTAAAATGAAATAAATATAAAAAATACACATAAACTTATGATTTGAGTAATAGAAAGAGGAGAGGAGTAGCTGCAACTAGGGCATAGGGGGCGCGTATATCTGAAAGGCCTATGGCAGCATAAAACCTAAATATGCCCATGTATTTACGCATATCTATTTCACACTCTTACCTGTACTGCTAATACCAAACGGATAAGATCCACCACCACATCTTCATTGGCGAGTTCCACACTTATCATCACTAGTAACCCGTACAGAGCCTTGAAGTGAGCTTGCATGTTACTGGGATCATTACAGCTCAGGTAGATGTGCCGATAAAGCTGCTGACAATGCTAAGAAAAGACCAAAAAAGAACATTTCAGTTTGGTGAAAAAAATTGTTACATGAATTTGGCGTATTTGCATAGTGTGAGTGTTCATGTAATCTTGTATGACGAAATGGCTCCTAAATAACATACAGTAGACTCTCAGTTAACCGGCACCCATGGGGATTTTTAGATGCCGGATGTGACGAAGTGCCCTTCGCCACTTTGTCTTGGAGAGGACTGTTTGCCAGCCTCCTGCCCTGCGACTATGGCCCTGGGACATATTGCCCTTTAAACACAGTATTCGGCCATACCAGAGTGTATGGCACTCATTCTGGCCCTTTACATACAGGGGGGTCATTCGGTACTTGCCCTGTGGGAGCGGTGATCCCCCAGAAAACTATGCCATGGAGCCCATTCATATAATGAAAGACTATGAGAAAGACTTTAGTTACATGGCAATTGAACTGTGTGAATAGGATCTGAGCGCTATTCTGTAGTTTTGTGCGCTCAGATCCCAGCTATCTGGGGATATGTGAAATGTGAGTAAATGTGAATTGCAGTAATGCTGATGGGTTGTCAAACTAGAGAATTGACCAACAAATACTTTTGTCCGGACATCCCCAGGCCGATCCGTTGGGATCAGACCGTGTATGCCGGCTTATGGTCACGGGGGAGGTGTGTAACGGAACCCATCACTGTTTTACCCTGTCTTATGGTTATTTAATTCTTGGTTAAAATATGATCACATTGCTGTACTGTAGATATGTTGTTTTATGTTCTACAGAATATATTGGCTCAGAATATCACAGCTACTAGGCTAATAGATAATCCTATTACAGAGAATCCTGTTACAGAGACTCTCTTAAGATAAGGAAGTTGTAAAGGATCCTTGCATTTTCCAAAGTGTTTTCATTCTCTGATAAGAACAAAGAAGGATGATCTAATTAATGTCTGATTATATCAAGTTGCCAGGGAGGTGTGGCTCACCTATTGTCCCTATATGTGTATTGTATGGGGGATATGTGAAATGTCTGTGTGTTATGGGTAAAAGATACTTTTACTAACTTTTGAACCCCTGGTCTGATTCATGCCATTTTTTATATGTTGTTCCCCTGGGTGAGAGCTATTGAACGGTGCTGGACTTAAAGGTGTACCCCCTGTTTTTGGGGTACATCCAGAATGTGGTTAAAATTGTGTCTGTTTTAATTGTGTTACCTGTTATCTGAGGGGAGGAGACGTGGGGGTTGAACCATGTATCTAATTGGCTGTGATAATTATGTGGGTGTAGCCCTTCAGAGGGCACCATTGCATAAAAGGAGATTCCCTGTCATTAAAGAATAGTTCTACTTGACCCTTCAAAACGTAGCCTCGTCTCGTTATTGGAGGGGATCGCTATATCATACTGGGGATTGCTATGCTTTTGCATACTCCCTTGAGCTGTAACTACTGAACGCTTGTTCCTGATGTACTATCCTTGGAGTCTGTGGTGGTTTTGGTGTCCGGTGCGGTGCTTGTAGGCTTCGCCGCAACCTAGGACGCGTCCATCAACGGAGGTACCCGGTCGGGGTGCCAGTAGATCCGTTACATTGGTGGCAGTGGTGGGATTTGAACCCACGCCTCCAAAGAGACTGGAGATTCATACAGGGTGGAAGGAAGACGGCGCGGCTCCAGCAAAGCTACGGCGGTTGTGGAGTCTGTGGTGGTTGTGGTGTCCGGTGCGGTGCTTGTAGGCCTCGGCGCAAACTAGGACGCGTCTATCAACGGAGGTACCCGGTCGGGGTGCCAGTAGATCCGTTACACCGGATAAATATAGTTTCTGGTTGCTTGAGTGTTACTATTTAGAGGTCTTGATTAGCTGCACATAGGATGCTCTGCTAAGTATATTTGTCAGTGAGGGCTGTTCTAGCAGCAGCAGCTTTCACTCCTCACTTACACACAGGTACATTGGGCTGGAGGGTGCGGTGCTGAACCCGGGGGAATGTAACGCCAACGCTACACTGGCTCAGTCACTCATGCCTGTCTGTTCCAGGTAATACTGAATTGCATAGACATACAGAGGATGAAATCTAGGTGCCTGTTAGCATTTTGTGGCGTGACAACCTGGCTCCTGGCATTTGTTGAGCCCTGTAAATTGTCATTGTTATTTAAAATACAGTATTCATTTTTTTCCTTGTTGCTTGAGAGTTCTGGTTGCTTGAGTTCCAGTAAACTGAGAGGCTACTGCCTAATAAAGGATTTTATTGTTAAAAGAAGTAATGATATAGCCAGACTTGGATATGTCTGTTTCCAATGGGTGATCAGATTCTGGGTTTATAGGCAACATTATTTGTTACATTTTATGCATTGCCAGGGTCTTCTTACTCAGGGATAGAGCAACACGTGTGATATAGGTGAAGTGAACATGTTCCTTTGACATTCAAAAGGTGATTTGTGGACAATGTTGAGATGCTCTGCGGTTCCTAGCAATGCATTGTAGTACAGGAACTGTCCCCTGGCCATTTCACTATTTTTTCTATGGAAGAGGCTACAAAATACCTCAATCTTCTACACTAACAACATATTGGGTACTTGTGTGGTCTCGTGTATATTGTACTTCAACTTTACACAAGGAGCCTACTCTAGATATAACGTACCTTCTTCATGAAGAGAGCGTCTTGACGCGAACACTTGTCTACTTTGAGCTTCAAGACAGCAATATCAGGTACCGTACTGAGGTAAAACATAAGGGCAGAGGGTCACAGTTAGTTAATCTATGTTTCATTTTACAATACATTGTAGGGTTCTTATGGTGTTACTATTAGTTAGGTAACCCTAGGTAGAATTGAAGTACAGTTAACTGCATCCTTATGAATCCCTTAAAGGCATATCTAAGTTTCCTGGATTATGAATGCATCTGATAAAGGAGAATCATTAGTGCATGCAGACATTTATTTCAATGAAAAAATTCCAAAATACACATTTACAAACTCACCCTGATGTCTGCTAAATCTTTTCAGTTTGCAAGCTGCAGCTTTTGTTAGCTGACACCCCTGAAAATCCTTGCTAAGATTAGCATAACATTCATAACTGGTTTTGGCCAATCAGGAGAAAGAACAGGTTAGCTGAAACATCTGTATTAAGTTCTGGGGTTCCAGTGTTGCAAAGCAGTCTGGCATATGTAGTCTCTCTCTCCTTGTGCTCTGATCCAGCTGTGAGCGCAGACCCCGCCCTATCATGTGATTCCATCTGCATCAAGCACTTCATGTGTTCTCTACCAGAAAGGTCAGAAAGGTCAAAATCTGTACCTGGCTTTCCTGTGTGTACTTGGTTATGAAAACTCCCTGTGGGTGTCCAAATCTGGATTTTACTTTCCTGCCTATAACTTTGGAAGTACACAGAACTTATCTATATAACACATATTTTTTTGATAGTCACTGCCTGTTTCTTACCAAACATTTGAAACCCAGGAAACTTATATATACCTTTAATATTCAAAACTGTGGAATTAAATATATTACAAGAATCTATCTTAAAGCTTAAAAAACTCCAGCAGAAGACTTTGGTGGATTAAACATATAGCGACATTGTCACAGTATTTGTTAGAAGAGTATCTCTTTGTCAACACCAACACAAAAGTCATCACATTATATGACCACAATATCTGGAAAAATAGAAGGAAAGAGGGCTTCAGCAACCAATTAGCAACTAGATGGACTAAACTTTAGGCCCTAAATGATTACCTAAGGCCTGTGGTAACTTTGTTTTGCACCAAAGATTATTTTTTAATATCATCTGAGACGGTTCAGGCTTACAGTAGTTTTACTTTATTTTGGATATAGATACCTGATACTTGAGAATTTGTGTCTGTTTTCATGGCGATCAATTAGGCAAATGAGAATCTCCAAGACAAATAGACGGATCTCAGCATCATCCATCAAGACAACGGACAGTAAGGGGTCCAGGAAGGAGCTGGGCAGAGCAGTCAGCAAATTATTGCACTGGAATCCCATGGACACCTTCACAATGATAGAGGAAAGAGAGAGAGGAAAGAGTGGGACCCTGCATTATAACACCGTTATATATGGTCTCATCGGGCTCAGGTAGTCATGATTTAAGCAGTAATTTATATTTATTTAAAGAGTTGATCCTCTCAGCTTGTAGCAGAAAGGGCGGTACATTAAAGCTGTGCAATAAATAGGAAGCTGCAGATAAATCAGCTACTGACTGAAAAAAATAGCTAATTTCAGTGTCAGTTTTCTCACAAAAGCTCAGCTTTTCTTTTCTGACCATAATAAATGTAAATCTTGTTGTGAAAGGTGGACCAGTACAGTCACCAATAAAGTTTAGAATACCTGAAGGAGGGATTTCAACAGCATTATCTGGATCAACCGATTCCTGTTGTCCCTGGGAAAATAGAGAAATAGATGATATGATTAATGTTAAAAAGAAATAATAATACACTTCAAACAAGGCAGGATAATTATAAAAAATTCATAATGAAAGCAAATTTCATGTTTTAAAAAATACTAATTCATTATATACACATCTCTGAATATGTGTATATATATATATATATATATATATATAATATATTTTATCATTTATTTAAAAAAAAATATATATATATATATATATATATATTATTATCATTATTATTATTAACCTTTATTTGTAATGCGCCTACATATTCCGTAGAGCTAAACAGGGTAGATACAAGTCAAAAACAATTTAAACAAATTATATTAATACATTAACAATGTTAATGTATGTATACACACAGTATCTCACACAAGTGAATACTCCCGACACATTTGGTGTAAACATTTTATTATATCTTTTCATGTGACAACACTGAAGAAATGACGCTCTGCTACAATGTAAAGTAGTAAGTGTACAGTCTGTATAACAGTGTAAATTTCCTGTCCCCTCAAAATAACTCAACACACAGATGCTCAATAGGGTTTAGGTCTGGTGACATGCTTGGCCAGTCCATCACCTTTACCTTCAGCTTCTTTAGCAAGGCAGTGGTCGTCTTTGAGGTGTGTTTGGGATCATGGTCTGCTTCAGTGTGTCACAGTACATGTTGGCATTCATGGTTCCCTCAATAAACTGTAGCTCCCCAGTGCCGGCAGCACTCATGCAGCCCCAAACCATGACACTTCTACCACCATGCTTGACTGTAGGCAAGACAAACTTGTCTTTGTACTCCTCGTCTGGGTGCCGCCACACACGCTTGACACCATCTGAACCAAACAAGTTTACCTTGGTCTCATTGGACCACAGGACATGGTTCCAGTAATCCATGTCCTTGGTCTGCTTGTCTTCAGCAAACTGTTTGCGGGCTTTCTTGTGCATCATCTTTAGAAGAGGCTTCCTTCTGGGACGACAGCCATGCAGACCAATTTGATGCAGTGTGAGGCGTATGGTCTGAGCACTGACAGGCTGACCCCCCACCCTTCAACCTCTGCAGCAATGCTGGCAGCACTCATACGTCTATTTCCCAAAGACAACCTCTGGATATGACGCTGAGCAATGGGCAATCAATATCGTTCATTGCGAGGCCTGTTCTGAGTGGAACCTGTCCTGCCCACTTCCAAGAAGACCACTGCCTTGATAAAGAAGCTGAAGGTAAAGGTGAAGGACTGGCCAAGCATGTCTCCAGACCTAAACCCTATTGAGCATCTGTGAGGCATCCTCAAACAGAAGGTGGGGGAGTGCAAGGTCTCTAACATCCACCAGCTCTGTGAAGTTATCATGGAGGAGTGGAAGAGGATGCCAGTGGCAACCTGTGAAGCTCTGGTGAACTCCATGCCCATGAGGGAAAAGGCAGTGCTGGAAAATAATGGTGGTCACACAAAATATTGACACTTTGGGCCCAATTTGGACATTACCCACTTCTGTTGCCAACGGTTTAGACATTAATGGCTGTGTGTTGAGTTATTTTGAGGGGACAGCACATTTACACTGTTATACAGGCTGTACACTTACTACTTTACATTGTAGCAGAGGGGCATTTCTTCAGTGTTGTCACATGAAAAGATATAATAAAATATTTACAAAAATGTGAAGGGTGTACTCACTTTTGTGACTGTATATACACATTATAAAACAAACATAAATTAGTGCAAATAAATAAGAAAATGCCTCTTTCTCAATCATTCTTGCCAAAATCTCACCCATTCAGGCCTCATTCACATCCATTCAGGCTTCTTCCTCATCTATTCATGCCTTTCTCGCCCATTCATGCCTCATTCTCATTCATTCATGCCTCATTCTCATCCATTGGTACCCCTTCCTCATCCAATCATGCCCCTTCCTCATCCATTCATGCCCCTTTCTCACCCATTTAGGCCTATTCCTTTCTTGCATACCTCTTCCTCATCCATTTAAGTCAAAATCTCACCCATTCATGCCTCTTCCTCACCAATTCAGGTCTCTTTCTCACCCATTCATGCCTCCTTCTCATTCATTCATGCCCCTTCCTCACCAATTCGGGCCTCTTTCTCACCCATTCATGCCTCTTTCTCACCCATTCATGTATATTTCTCACCCATTCATGCCTCTTCCTCACTCATTCATGTATATTTCTCACCCATTCATGCCCCTTCCTCGCCCATTCATCTATCGTTTTCACCCATTCATGCCTCTTCCTCACCCATTCATGCCTCTTTCTCACCCATTCATGTATCTTTCTCACCCATTCATGTATCTTTCTCACCCATTCATGTATCTTTCTCACCCATTCATGCCTCTTCCTCACTCATTCATGTATATTTCTCACCCATTCATGCCCCTTCCTCGTCCATTCATCTATCGTTCTCACCCATTCATGCCTCTTCCTCACCCATTCATGCCTCTTCCTCACCCATTCATGCCTCTTCCTCACCCATTCATGCCTCTTTCTCACCAATTCATGTATCTTTCTCACCCATTCATGCCTCTTCCCCATCCATTTATGCCTCTTTCTCACCAATTCATGTATCTTTCTCACCCATTCATGCCTCTTCCTCACCCATTCATGTATATTTCTCACCCATTTATGCCCCTTCCTCGCCCATTCATCTATCGTTCTCACCCATTCATGCCTCTTCCTCACCCATTCATGCCTCTTCCTCACCCATTCATGCCTCTTCCTCACCCATTCAGGCCTCTTTCTCAACCCACTACTTATTTCAGCACCAGTTAGTTCTCGCCTTTTGTAAAGTGGTCACCTCACCCTGACTTGACTGCGTCCATTACATGGTGTAGTGATGGAAGTGGCACTTTGCTCATTATGAACAGCATAACTTCAGACCTCTGGTAGGTTGGCAGCGTGCTGGCAAAGGAACCTGGAGAACAATATAAGACTAGTACAAGATCTAGCTACAGTGACCTTACCAGACTCTGGTCATACATTATAGTTGGTCAGCCTGGGCTTGTCTGTACTTTGTAAGTAATATTAATAAACACGGATAATACATAAACTCAGATTTAGTATGAAATGGATATGGAAAGATCCCTGTTTTTACTATTAAAATAATCTACCTAAGTGTTTGTTTGCAGATCTAAACATAATTTTATTAACAAAAGTCCCTGTAAAGCTCCACCACCTGTAATTCATACACACAGTGTCTCTGTAGTACTAGATGTACTAACCAATCACAGATTGTCTCTCAGTGGCATTTCAAAACATGATGTTGAGAAACAGTCTGTGATTGGCTAGTACATCTAGTACTAACAGAAACACTGTGTTTATTAAATGCTGGGGCAGACCTTTGTAGGGACTGTTTGGAAGGTTTCAGTGAATACAAACAGCTTTTAAATACCGTATTGGTCTGAATATAAGCCACACCTTTTTTCTGATTTTTGCGTTTGTGAGTTATAGGTGCGGCTTATATTCGCGACCGTAAAAAAAATGACAGCCGATTTGCGAGCTTGCAAGTTACGCGTGTGCGGCTTATATTCGGGAACGCAAAATCACTGCCGATTTGCGAGTTAAGGGTGCCGATTTGCGTGCTTGAGACTACATTGTAGCAATTGAATAGCGATTTCTGGTTTTAGTGATTCTAGCATCCTGTAAGGCGTGTAACGTGCAAAAGAAGTTACAGTACATGATAGAAAGCCTGTTTCTTGCAATGGCTAATCACTTGGAGAGAAAAAAAATGACAGCCGATTTGCGAGCTCGCGAGTTACGCGTGTGCGGCTTATATTCGGGAACGCAAAATCACTGCCGATTTGCGAGTTAAGGGTGCCGATTTGCGTGCTTGAGACTACATTGTAGCAATTGAATAGCGATTTCCGGTTTTAGTGATTCTAGCATCCTGTAAGGCGTGTAACCTGCAAAAGAAGTTACAGTACATGTTAGAAAGCCTGTTTCTTGCAATGGCTGATCACTTGGAAAGAAAAAAATCAACAAGCCTAGGAGTGAGGCGTAGTTATGATGCAAGTTTCAAAATTGCAGTTGTTAATTATGCAAAAACAACAAGCAACAGAGAGGCTGGAAAAAATATGGCTTGGATGAATCTAATGTGCAATGTTGGGTTGCCTCAGAGCAGAAATTGAAAAATTCAGTTTCCACCAGAAAATCTTTCAGGGGACCAAAACAAGGCAAATATCCAGAACTTGAAGCTGGGGTTTATTCCTACATTCAATATATGAGAAAAGATGGGATGCCAATTTCTCGTGAAGTAGTCCAGCTGAAAGCCTTAGAACTTGCAAAGACCTTAAAAATCAATAAGAGGGAATTTCGTGCAAGTATTGGTTGGTGCCGTCGTTTTATGTGGCGAAACTGCCGGAAGATTTTGAGGAGAAACTAACTAGTTTCCAGAGGTATGTCATCCAATTGCGGCAGCGTCCCTCATACCCATTAGACCAGATGGGCAATGTTGACGAGACCCCAGTATTTTTTGACATGCCAAGCAATATAACAGTAAACCAGAAAGGGCCAAAAAGTGTCATTTTAAGACAAACTGGTAATGAAAAGCTCAGAATAACGGTGATGTTAGCTGTCACTGCTGACGGAGGAAAGTTACTCCCCTATGTTATTCTGAAGCGTAAAACTTTGCTCAAAGAAAGCGTTCCTGATGGCCTAGTGATTCATTGCCAGGAAAAAGGCTGGATGACAACTGAACTGATGGTTGACTAGTTGTCTGTAGTTTGGAACTGCAGACCTGGAGCACTGCTCACTAAGAGAGCCATGCCGTTCTTGGATGCTTTCAAGGGTCATCTCACTCCTGAAGTGAAGACTAAAGTTGCTGCACAGAAGACAGACCTCGTTGTTATACCAGGTGGCATGACTTCAAAGCTACAAGTGCTTGATGTCATTGTCAACAAGCCGTTCAAAGACAACCTATGCAAGCAGTATTCAGATTGGCTTCGGGAAGGGGATCATGCTCTCACACCATCTGGCAAGATTAAGAAGCCGTCAGTGACACTCCTGTGCCAATGGATTATAAATTCATGGTCTAGTATTTCTTCTAACTCCATCATCAGGGGGTTCAAAAAATGCTGCGTGTCCAATGCATTGGATGGTAGCGAGGACAACTTGCTTTGGGAGGAGAATGAAGATAACAGTGACAGTGATGAAGCGAATACTGGTGACGAAATCAGTAGTGACACCAGTGATGACTGAATAGTAAAACGTTTCCTTGTTACCTTATGTTTCATGTTATCTGAACTTTCTGTTGATGTTACCGTAATATTGACAACCTGACTAAAGAGTTACTGTATAATGTTTTCCAAATACTGGATACCGTATATGGTACAGTATATGGTAAAATAAAATCACTATTTTATTCCCTAAATCTAATTGACTTTTGTCTTTTTCTCTCCAATTTTAAGGGTGCGGCTTATATGTGAGTACTATCTTTTTTCTGTTTTTTCCCCTTGAATTTTAAAGGCGTGGCTTATATTCGGACCAATACGGTACTTAAAAAAACAATTTTTAAAGCTGCAAATAAACACTTAGGTGGTTTATGGTGATATTAAAAACAGGGGACCTTCTGTGTTTCTTTAAAAAAATCTAACTAATTTATGTTTATGATGTTATAGGTCTAAATACATCTTTTATTTACACAAATCTGTGACTTTATAGTATACAGAGACTATATGCTGGTTAACATGTTACAATGCTGCCCTCTGCTGGGTGACACCTGCAATTGCTGCATAGGTAAGTACACTAAGGTCAGCGTTTTATCACAATAAGAAATGTATTACAAGTATCTAAACTTTTACCATAGTGATTATACACCAGACTACGCAACTTCCCCTGGAACATATATGCTTGGATTAGTTATTATATATCTTTACTCTTTTTTAAATGTTTTATATTTTCAAATAAAAGACCAATTAAAATATTTAAATATTACTATTCTTCTATGTATATATTTTTTAGAATTACCCACAGTGGTCCTAGTTTTTTGTATACAGTCTTACTTTAAATTGTGTTTTCTCTGGAAGCAGGGCTGCTTTTCTCCTTCCCCTTTGTCAAGGGGCTTGGTCAGCTCTGCCAGGGTGCTGGGCCATCATGGCTGATGTCACTGGCCCTGCCTTGTTAAATTATTAGCTCCACCCCACTGCCTATCAACTCTATTGTACTGTGTGCAGCTGCCCTATAGACCCCGCCCAGTGGCAGTGGATGAGGCATTAAAGCCACCATACTGAGCATGCTCTGTCTGAATCAGAATCTGACTGGTCAGACGTTTTTTTTAGTACCGCATCTAGGCAAAGCTGGCCACGCCCCCTGAAAGGCACAGGAAGGTGGAGATAAGCAGCTCTGTTTGAGGGAAAACTGACTCATTCAGCAAGTAAGAAAAACATCGGCTTTTATTTATTTTTTTAAACTTCATACAATTTTTTTGTCTATGCTTAACAAACAAACATGTGAGCTTTACTTGTAAATGCACTATGTGCGTGTTTGTGTAGTTCAGTCGTGTCCGACTCTCGATGACCTCATGGACCGCAACACACCATGCTGATCCACTTGGTATTCATGATAGAGATACAGGAGTAGGTTGCTAGTTCCTTCTCCAGTGGGCCACAGCATACAGCTCCTGGTATTCTTAGGTGGTCTCCCACCCAATCACTGACCAGACCCAACCCTGCATGGTGTCAGGGTGGTGTGACCTCTGGGTTCCCTGGCTGGAATCAAACCCAGGTCACAGCAGTGAAAGGACCAAATCCTAAACACTAGACCACCAGGGAACCCCAAAACACTCAATTTCCATTGCTAAGCTTCTTCTATCCTCATCATTTCTCAGCAAAGTGTTTCCTTGTAAGCTAATCAGATTTCTATAAGTCTTGTTTAGCTACCACATGACCTCTGCATTCAAAGACTCCTCCCACCCCTAAGAAGTTGAAACAGCAGAAATGAGTGTTAAATACCACTGCAGCGTAATGGCATATAAAAAGGTAAAAAGGTAATAAAAACCATATCATTTTAGTTTCTGAAAAATATTCTTTACTAACCCGGGCAGTGCTTCAAAATAGTATATTTATATATATAGTGAACCCTATAATATTCTCATAGTTTATAAAGTTTATCCGCATTTTTTGCAGATCTTCTTGGCGTTAAAGAGCTAGTTTACATTGATCAGATGTTTACATACCAATGGTCTTAATGACGGCTTCTTGGAACATCCTCTCCTCGTGCTCCTTGATGATTTTGGTTCCGATGTTTACGGTGGAGTCGTAGCTGCCCGTCAGCTCGTAGTCAATGCTCAGTCTGAGCTGCCTTAGCAGAGTGTTGAACACTTCCAGTACGGTGGGACCTAACGAGAAATAATGTCATGAAAACATATTTATACAATGTATTTACCATCACTGTATGATACAGTCCATATGACGTCTTGGATATGTGATTTACTAAGATAAGCAAATTCCCTTTTAGATTCCATTTGAATATAGACAGATATACAATGTCCCCACTGTGATAATAATGTGGTGCAGTGCGTAATATTTACAGATAATAATAGTGAAGTCCAATATATCCAGTAATTACATTGATAACAAGGCTAGGGTGACCACTACACCTCTTTAAGAACTCCATATGACACTAAATATTTGAATGAAATGGAATGGAAGGGTCTGTTGAGCTAGGGATTTTCACAAGATTACCCTTTTAATCTAGACAATGTGTACACCAATGTGTATATATCTCAACAGGCCACTATACTGGTCGTACAGCAGGGTATTATGATTTAGTAACGAATTAATACAATTAATTTTTTTAAACATATTCAATCCAGCTAACACACTACTGTTATGTCACTTTTAGAACTGTAGTGTGTTAGTTGCTAATAGTATCAACCCAGTCTTGGTTCACCAGTAGTGGTCACTGCATGGAAAAAAGGTAGATAAAGACTCCTATCAGGGCAGCCTCTTTGCTAGACCCAATCAAACTCGTAGGTACCTGATAGGGTGTACTTCGCAAACTCGTAACTCAATAGGGGTTCTCAAACGCTAAAGTTCAAATGCATGTTTTAAAAGCTACACTGACATGCCATATATTCTTCACAAGAGAGCTATGGGTGGATTGAATGATGCAAGGTGCCTGCTTCTGGGCCAGTGTGGGGGATGTCAATTTAACTGTTATCCAGTTATCAAACAAAGACTCTGGACCTCTGCCTTTTCCCTCCTCAACCACCTCTCCCACCACTGATAACTACCAACACTCCACCCTAACATTCAGCTCTTGTGTGTGTTTGTGTTGTTCAGTTGTGTCCGACTCTACATGACCTCATGGACCGCAACACAAGCAGCACACCATGCTGATCCACTTAGTATTCATGGCAGAGATACTGGAGTGGGTTGCCCATTACTTCTCCAGTGGGCCACAGCATTCAGGGTGACTGACAGACCCAACTCTGCATGGCTTCAGGGTGGTGTGACCTTTTGGTTCCCTGACTGGAATTTAACTCAGTGAAAGCACTGAGTCCTAACCACAGGATCACCAGGGAACCCACATCATATCAGCTTAGGATGTTATAAAACAAACACAAAATGGATTCCTGTACTCCTAAACCTCAGAATTTCCCAAATAATTGTTTATTTCCTTGACTTACACAGTTGATAATACTGCAAGTTTGGTACATACTTGACAAACAAGAGTCTTTTTTCAAGGAACTGATTTAATTTTTTTTCAAGGAATTGATTTAAAGGAACTGCAATGTTCCTTTAAATCATTACATTAAACATAATTGGATCTACTTATTCCCTAGCAGGGCATGCCTTTTTTAGTAGTTACATATGTTTGTGTGACCAGGGACCCTAAGGAATCTTTGGCTAGGGGCACCTCAGATGTACATCTAGCAGTGGATATATTAGAAGTTTTACCATTTGTCACTCTGGTACACACATACCTACAGATCCCGTGGCTGCGATCACGGCGGCCTCAGACAGCACCTCCACAATCCCGGCACGCACCGTGGCCGCACTCTTACTATTAGCATCAAGATGTCCCAAGAGCTGCTGGATCACTAGGTGGGAGTGCTGAGGCTGGGGATAATGGGGAGAAGAACAAGACCCACAGAGCAAGGTAAGTACCAGATATCAACAAAGCAGAGCAAGCAGTAACTGGGGTATGTGACATTGGTGGAAAACAAACTCATATTATATATATTAACAGAAGATTGGATTAATAGGATTACATTATACAATTAGTATAATCAGTGATAATCCACATATAAGTGTACCAGAGAGTAGCAGAAAAATAGATTTAGCGAGTGAGACAGATACGAAGAAAGATAAAAAGATGCAGATAAAGACAGAGTGAGTGAGGGAAGTTGTGATTAAAGGTATATGTAAGTTTCCTGGGTTTCAAATGTTTCCTAATAAACAGCTACTGATTAGTAGAAAAATATGTATTATATTGAAAAGTTGAATGTACTTACATATTTATATGCTAGATACTGATATGTGGATGTGCACACCCCTAGGAAACTTACATAAAGTGTACCCTGCAGGGTACAGTGTGTGACCTCTAAAGGAAATGCTGGTTGGTGGGGTCACAGCTAAAATTGCCCATAAGAAGACAGGCAGAGAGAAAAAAACAGACAGCAACTGCCAGATTGTGATACAAATGTTTCAGTCTTTACTTCCTCCTGATTGGCCAAAACATTTTTAAAATTGTATACCAGTTTAGCCTGTGTTTGGAGGAGTTGATCCTAAGTTTAAACTGACATAAATTAAAATATATTTTGCGAACTTCAAGGTATATCTTTAAATGCTTATTTTGGTATTTTTTCATTGCAAACATTTTTTTTTCATACACTACTAATTCTCCTCTATCAGATGCACCCATTATCCACATCACTTACATATTCTTTTAATGAAGAGAGAGAAACCAAATAAAACGAGAGTCAGCTAAGAGGGGACAACCGCTTAGTAGCCTACCCTGTGGGGATGGTGCCCACATAGAGTACGGCTCTTTTTGCTCACTTTTGCTATTACAGAGGAGGAATATGCTGCAGCATATACTATATATTATAGCATAGGATATTGTACCCACCCATAAATTAGAAACCACAACCTCCAGAAGTACATTTCAGCTCTCAGGCTGGGCCCCACGCTTACACTGCACATGTAAAGCAATAGTTTCCTACTGATGAAAGCCAATTATGGCTGGATTTGTTGCTTCTGCCATGAAGAAAATAGTTGCCTGGCATCTTGGATCTGGCCTGATGGTGTACAGTCTAATATGTTTCAGGAGATTTCTCCTCTGTAATGGCACAAATGAGCCAAAACTGGGGAGACTACAATATTAGTGGGAACCCCCCACTGTTAAGTTGTGTCCGTTCTCATAAAAAATAGGATCAAAACTGCAGAGACAGAAGAAGAAAAGGTGTCGCCAGTAGAGGCATTAAGATAGACCTGAGACAGCAGAGGGTAATACAAAGCCAGTCGAGGATTACATTCTGAGAGGGTTAAAAGAAAGAAATAGTGAGTGATCCATGGAAGCAGTCAAGCACTTGGTGGCAGCACTTGAGCCGTACCCAGGCATTGCCCGAGCTCCCTGACAATACACAGACTCAACCCTAGTCCACCTTTAGTAGACCTATGCCCCATAATAATACAATCCAGGTTACATACAGTGTTCAAAAAAACCTCATGGGTTCCCACCTGTATGGAGTACATGATGATCTTAAAGCATCGGATAGCGAAAATCTTGGGTTCCCACAGTGAATGGTTATCTAGATGCCTGAAAATAACAAATAACAATTAGTGAAATGCGTAATGGGTAGAGACCTGGATGTTACATACAGCTGATAAGGACTGTCACCCCAAAATCACGTTTGTTAGGTTATTCTTAAAGAGCATATATATGTTGTATTATCTTTTTTTTCTAAAGTGAATCAATCATGGGACATTCCATGTTGTTATTGCTGCATTTAAATGCAAATGAGTATATTACACATATTAATTAGCTCATTTGATGTGCTAATTAGTATTACAATGTTACCTGGCAGTTAGACCCCCCTCCCACCCTTATTTCTGAGCTGCACATTGGCATACTGAGTTACATTTTAGCATACAGGAGCCGCAAACATTATACTTTATATTTAAAAAAATCCTAATTATAGTTTTATATATCTAAAAGACCACTGGCCATAAGAGGTTTCCTGAAATATGTTATATATAATCTTAAATCTTAACTTTTCTTTAAAAAAAGTGAAATTCCTTCATCTAGACCACCCTTCTTCTCAGAAATATCATCAATATATCCGCATTTTCCCACTCCCCCTTCAGCATTCTACATGGAGATTGTGAAATTGGTTTCCAATTACCCAATAGACATGTCTGTAGCATCAGTTATAAGACAGTGGGTATCATGAAAACCTCTCTGGTAGTGGGTGGGTAGAGATAGTGCATCTGTGTCTATGCCATTTACGGAAAAAATTGTATTGCAGCGAAGACCATATAGAGGGCACTTATGGTTATTTATGGTTCCTTCAAGACCTGATAATAGTCACGGAAAGTAAAAATCATATAGCACCTATCCATGAGTTCAAATTCCCTTTAGTTATTTAAATATCCTATAATAAACCTGTTCCCCTCACATGAGCACAGGCTTGATGGCGTTCTTGATGTTTCCATAGGCTGCTCTGCCCAGTAACTCTCGGAGACATCTCTCCGCTAGCTCTGCCGGGCTTTCCTTCTCTTTCTCTGTAGTCTGTAGTGGGGACGGAGACCGGCTGTAAACACAGAAAAAGAGCCCTGCAGTGAATCACAGTCACCACTAGGTGTCAGCATAGTATTTTCAAATAATACATTGGCCAATAGAATTATTTGGGTATTTAAAGGGCCACCGTAGTCCAAAAAGTTCTATCATGCATATAAAATGGCTTGTTTTATACATTACAAATCTTTTTTTGCCCTTGGAAAAAAAATACATTAACACTAAAACAGACAAGCAGGTTACAAATAAAGGATAATAACAATAATAACAATATTTTCAATCCGCCCTTATCTTACCATGGACACCTTGTTTTTTCTTGTCTTATTTAAATTAAAACCAACCAACATGTTGCAGTTCAGACATAAACAAGGCTCACTGCCACTTGCTTCATGTAACATAAAAGGACAGAGGAGAAAACAATCATACATTGCCTATATTTACTGTAATTTTCTAAGCTATAGATCAATTATTTCTCACACAAAAATGACCACTGTGGTCAATTTGTTTGAATAAAAACATAACGGGGCTCAATCTCCCATTATTATTATCATTTATTTATACAGCGCCAATATATTCCGTAGCACTGAGTGCAGGGGATACAGAGAATATGTAAAACTAACATGGCAAAAGGATACTGGTACAGATGGAGTTTAGTCCCTGCAAGAGCTTACAATCTAAAAGTTTAAACAGATGCACCAAAATCTCCTTTTCAATGAATGATTTGGGAAATGTGCACGGCTTATTAAACATGGCCCCAGGGCAGATTCCAGTTGATGCATCCATAAATAATGCTCTCGGTTGGAGGGCTTCATCTATATTTGATCTAATGAAACCTATATCTTGTCCAACCATCCGTGATGCTCGGCATTATGAGAAGATCTAGTCATTGGTGGATATGTAACACTGGTTTTCCTAAGGCCGTTCTTTCCATGTCTCATTTAAGCCTAAATCGCTTTGGTTTGGATAAATATAGGACCAGTTTTACCTAAAATGTTGTTGAGACAGAAACTGATTGCAGATAAAGGTGAACAATGTAAAGGATGTGTTGTTTTTTTTATAATTTTGCCAATAAGGCCAATTAAAGTTTTGCTCATTCTGCATAAACCAGTTTAATTCCCTCCTATCAGGCTGTATACATACATATATCAGAATCATTGTCAAAGTGCAGGGCGAGCTAATATCTACAGATAGCGTTTTACAGATTACAAATATGGAATCCTTTGAAGTCTCAGAACATCTCCAGTTCCTATACTGCATTTAAAAGAAGGTTGAAAAATACAAGACTATTTTTTTTACGTGAAAACAATATGGGATGGTTAAAACTTGCACTGTTAAACACTTCAACTGTTTTATTTTGTGATTAAGGAATGTTAGGTGGTGTTACAATTAAATATTCATACTTTCTGAGGTTAATTCTATTGTATGCATGTTTTAAAATATTACTTAGATCAACCTTTGTTTTGCTCCTGAATACAATTAGAAAATATGAGGAGGCTGAGTGCTTGATCATATAATTATATTTTCCTGGAAATCCATCAATTCTACAGCCTGTTTACTTTAATTAATGTTTATCACTTTCCTCGTTGATTAATTTTATTTATTATAGATTTTTGGGTGTGTATGACTGTTAAAGGGTTTTTAAAGTCATTTTAGGTGAGTAATACCTTGGTTAACCCATTTACGCACACCCACCTTAGGCAGACAACTACAGGGTCTCCATGAAAGACATATATTATTTAATATTATTAACCATGATCAAAATGAGCCTGGAAATTATGCCATTGTATTAGTTTGTGTACTTTTATTATAAAAGCATATGTAACAAAATAATTGAAAATGATAACTAGTCCATACATGCCCATACGTAATGATTCTTATAATCACCTCTCTGTCTCTTCCACATGCTGAAGGTTATAGAGAAGGGATGGTACAATCTTGTCCATGTGCTGAGGATCCCAGATATTAGCCTGAAGCTCATCATTCACCGTCTTCCTGACAACGCCTTGCAGTCCTTTAATTCCTGCCATTCTAATCCTTAAGAGGAAACAAATACATAAAAATCAAAACAATATAAACTAAAACACTGAGCAAAAATTAGATGAAGGGTTGAATCATCTGGGATATAAGAATGTGGGTTCAATCCTTATTATTATTATTACTTTTATTTGTAACGCGCCAACATATTCTGTAGCGCTATACAGGGGAAAAGAACAAGGAAAAATATCATTTTAACAAACTGCAAAAAATAAAGGGCCCTGTTTTGAGCTTAGAATCTTTGTAGAAAGTGTTTTTTCCCAAAGCACCCTACAAGATTGAAAACTCTCTACTTACAATCTAAAGGGGATGGAAGAGGCAGATAGCAAGGGTCAGGAAGAAAGTGAAGTTTCATTAGGTAGGAGGATATGCAAAGTTAGAATGTTTGTGAACACTTCATCCAAAAAACAAAATGGCAGCCTCCAATACAAGGCTCCCAAACATCTTTAAAAGGATCCTGCTATTTTGTATAGATTCTACATGAAATGCACTAGAAGTCTCAATTAAACAATATTTTGGATTATTTTTTGTGCTTCAAGTTAAGGTTATTTATTAATTGTATCATTCTCAGGGTAATTGCCATATACAATTTACACTTCTCTTTCTTCTAGGAAGCCTGCAGCATAGCAGATTCTCATTCCTGGAGCCTCCTCCTTTCTTCTTCTGCTCCAACATGAAATCTGCTACCGTGCCACACTCACATTAATAAAAATCGAAATGTGCATCGGCATGCAGTAGCCTTGGTATTGTGAAGCCCCTCCTCTGTGGGTGAGGTCTTAGGTCATAGAAGTGCAATAAGGCACCCCACATATGAAAGAACAGAAAGAAACAGAATGGTCCCAGAAGGCGAAAATCTGTTACTATGAGGGAATGTAAGTTGTATATCATGGGCTCCCTGGTGGTCCAGTGGTTAGAATTTGGTGCTTTCACCACTGCAACCTGCATTTGATTCCAGGCAGGGAACCAAGAGGTCACACCCCCCTGAAGCTGAGCAGGGCTGGGCCTGGTCAGTACTTGGATGGGAGACCACTTAGGAGTGCCAGGAGCTGTACGCTGTGGCCCACTGGAGAAGGATCTAGCAACCAACTCCAGTATCTCATGAATACCAAGTGGATCAGCATGACCATGGACATAAATATCCTAACCACTGGACCACCAGGGAATCTGAAGCAAAGTACACTATTTGACCTACATGGTGCGCTAGTGTCCTTAATATAATTTAAATCATGAAAGAAAAAAGTAGACACGTATTGCACCACCGTTATCTGGCACTGTCACAATCCAAAGGGAGAGACAAAAAAAATAAAATGTAACTTTTATTACAAATCCATAATATTAAACGAGAGCAAAATAAAAAAATGTAAAAGTAAAATAAACGAAAAACCATTGAGGATTAAAGATGGAGTTAAATGATACTGTAAAAAGAAATTGCTACTACAAAACACAAATTACATCACCCCAAAATAAAGTTGTTATTCTTAAAGGACATGAAAAACTGCCTGTACGTTGTGCTTTAATCATTTTTTTCTAAAGCAAATCAATACTGGGAATTCCATACTGTTGTTGATATATTTATATACAAATGAGCAGATCATGCATATTAATTAGCTATGTTAAAGTGCTAATTAGTATTACATTCTGCTTGTCTGCCTCTTTAGCGGCCAAAATAAAGACCCTCTAAGTTAGACCCCTGTACTGAGCTGCACATTAGCATACTGAGTCGCACATTAGTATACTGGGCCACACATTAGCATACTGAGACGCACATTAGTATACAGAAATCGCACATTAGCATACAGAAGTCGCACATTAGCATACTGGAGCTGCACATTAGTATACTGAGTCCCACATTTGCATACAAGAGCCACACATTGGCATACTGAGACGCACATTAGTATACTGAGCTGCTCATTAGTATACTGAGCTGCTCATTAGTATACTGAGCTGCACATTCACATACGGGAGCTGCACATTAGCATACTGGAGCTGCATATTAGTATACTGAGCTGCACACTAATATACTGAGCTGCTCATTAGCATATGGGAGCAGCACATTAGTATACTGAGCTGCATATTTGCATACTGGAGCTGCACATTAGCATACCCGGAGCTGCATATTAGTATACTGAGCTGCACACTAATATACTGAGCTGCTCATTAGCATACGGGAGCCGCACATTAGTATACTGAGCTGCTCATTAGCATGCTGAGCTGCACATTATCATACTGGAGCTGCACATTAGTATACTGAGACGCACATTAGTATACTGAGCTGCTCATTAGCATACTGTGCTGCACATTAGTATACTGAGACGCACATTAGTATACTGAGCTGCTCATTAGCATATGAAGCTGCACATTAGTATACTGAGACGCACATTAGTATACTGAGCTGCTCATTAGCATACTGTGCTGCACATTAGTATACTGAGACGCACATTAGTATACTGAGCTGCTCATTAGCATATGAAGCTGCACATTAGTATACTGAGACGCACATTAGTATACTGAGCTGCTCATTAGCATACTGTGCTGCACATTAGTATACTGAGACGCACATTAGTATACTGAGCTGCACATTAGCACACTGAGCCGCACATTAGTATAATAAGCCGCACATTACAATACTCAGCTGCACGTTAGTATACTGGAGCTGCACATTAGTATACTGAGCTGCTCATTAGCATACTGAGATGCTCATTAGCATACTGAGCTGCACATTTGCATACTGAGCTGCACATTTGCATACTGAGCTTCACATTAGCATACTGGAGCTGCATATTAGTATACTGAGCTGCACATTAGTATACTGAGCTTCTCATTAGCATACGGGAGCCGCACATTAGTATACTGAGCTGCATATTTGCATACTGAGCTGCACATTAGCATACTGGAGCTGCATATTAGTATACTGAGCTGCACACTAATATACTGAGCTTCTCATTAGCATACGGGAGCAGCACATTAGTATACTGAGCTGCATATTTGCATACCCGGAGCTGCATATTAGTATACTGAGCTGCACACTAATATACTGAGCTGCTCATTAGCATACGGGAGCCGCACATTAGTATACTGAGCTGCACATTAGCATACTGAGCTGCACATTTGCATACTTAGTTACATAGTTACATAGTTACATAGTAATTAAGGTTGAAAAAAGACTTTCAGTCCATCAAGTTCAACCTGTTAAGATCTCCTCTGATCTGCAATATGCGGATTAGTTATTAATTAAATTATTGATTAAATAATTATTAATAGTATAGTATTGGAGAATGAATAAAGAGTTAGTCCATCAAGTTCAACCTTTTTAGATCTCTATTGATCTTTTTAATTTGGACTATTTATTATTATTGTTAATTGTTAATTATTGTTAATTGATCCAGAGGAAGGCAAACATAAAAAAAACCCCATTGAAACTTTGCCAATTGTCTCATAAGGGGGAAAAAAAAGCAAAATTCCTTCCTGACCCCAGAAACTGGCGATCAAATTTCTCCCTGGATCAATATTCCTTCGCTAGTTATCTAGGATAGCCTTGAATGCCCTCTTTATTCAGAAATATATCTAACCCCTTTTTGAAGTTGTCTATCGAATTCGCTGTCACCACCTCCTTTGGTAGAGAATTCCACAGTTTAACCACCCTAACTGTGAAGAACCCTTTTCTTTGTTTAAGGTGAAATCTTTTTTCCTCTAACCTCAACGGATGTCCTCTTGTCAGTTGAAAATCTCTTGCTACAAAAAGCTCACTTGACAAAGCCTTATATGGACCCTGGATGTATTTAAATAACGTAATCATATCTCCTCTTAGACGCCTTTTTTCTAGCGAAAATAAGTTTAATTTTGCTAGTCTTTCTTCATAACTTAGCCCCTCCATTCCCCTTATTAGTTTTGTAGCCCTTTTCTGTACTTTTTCCAGCTCTAAGATGTCTTTTTTGTGAGGTGGTGCCCAAAATTGTACTCCATATTCCAAATGAGGGCGTACTAGAGATTTGTATAGTGGCAGAATTATATCTTCTTCCCTGGCTTCTATACCCTTCCTAATACATGCTAATATTTTATTTGCCTTTGCAGCCGCTGCTTGGCTTTGAGCGCTGTTACCTAGGTGGTTGTCCACTAGTACTCCCAAATCCCTTTCAATATCTGATACCCCTAGATTTGCTCCATTAAGATTATAGATTGCTTGGCTATTTTTCCTTCCCAAATGCATAACCTTACATTTATTTGTATTAAATCTCATCTGCCATTTAGCCGCCCATTTCTCTAATTTATGCAAATCCTTTTGTAGGGAAAGTACATCATTATCTGATTTTATTACCTTGCACAACTTAGTGTCATCAGCAAAAATGGAGACACTACATTCGAGTCCTACTTCAATGTCATTAATAAATATGTTAAAAAGGAGAGGACCCAATACTGAGCCCTGAGGAACCCCACTTATCACATTAGACCAATCGGAGTATGTTCCATTTACAACAACCCTTTGCTTCCTGTCTTTTAGCCAGCTCTCGATCCATGAGCAGATATTTACTGCAATTCCTGTATCCCTTAGTTTGCTCACTAGTCTTCCATGTGGCACTGTATCAAATGCCTTTGAAAAATCTAAAAAGACTACATCCACTGAGTTGCCCTGATCCAAGTTCCTACTAACCTCCTCATAAAAACTAATTAGATTGGTCTGACACGACCTTTCCTTCACAAATCCATGTTGACTGCTACCTATGATCCTGTTCAAATAGACATATTCTTGTATTCTGTCCCTTATTAACCCTTCTAAAAGCTTCCCAACTACAGAAGTGAGGCTCACTGGTCTATAATTCCCCGGATTTGCTCTAGATCCCTTCTTAAATATAGGTATCACCTCTGCTTTTCTCCAGTCATCTGGTAGAGACCCTGTAGTGAGCGAGTCTTTAAAGATTAGATATAATGGTTTGGCTATTACAGAACCCAGCTCCCTCAGTACCCTTGGATGTATTCCATCAGGACCTGGGGCTTTATTAACATTTATTTTCTCCAACCTCTTTTGTATTTCTTCCTGCGTTAACCAATTATTTAGTGAAGGTAGTGTAGCCCCATTATGTTGCAGTGTCCCAACCACTGGTACCTCCCTTGTGTAAACCGAAGAAAAGAACCTATTTAGCTCATCTGCCTTTTCCTGGTCACTAATTATCAGATGGCCTGTGTCACATTTGCATACTGAGCTGCACATTAGCATACGGAGATGCATATTAGCATACTGGAGCTGCACATTAGTATACTGAGCTGCACATTAGCATACTGAGCTGCACATTAGCATACTGGAGCTGCACATTAGCATACTGAGCTGCATATTAGTATACTGGAGCTGCACATTAGTATACTGAGCTGCTCATTAGCATACTGGAGATGCACATTAGTATACTGGAGCTGTACATTAGTATACTGGAGCTGTACATTAGCATACTGGAGCTGCACATTAGCATACTGGAGCCGCACATTAGTACACTGAGCTGCACACTAATATACTGAGCTGCTCATTAGCATACGGGAGCCGCACATTAGTATACTGAGCTGCACATTAGCATACTGAGCTGCACAATAGTATACTGGAGCTGCACATTAGTATACTGGAGCTACACATTAGCATACTGAGCTGCACATTAGTATACTGAGCTGCCCATTAGCATACTGGAGCTGCACATTAGTATACTGGAGCTGCACATTAGTATACTGAGCTGCACATTAGTATACTGAGCTGCACATTAGTATACTGAGCTGCACATTAGTATACTGAACTGCACATTAGCATATGAAGCTGCACATTAGTATACTGAACTGCACATTAGTATACTGAGCTGCACATTATCATACTGGAGCCGCACATTAGTATACTGAGCTGCACATTAGTATACTGAGCCGCACATTAGTATACTGGAGCCGCACATTAGTATACTGGAGCCGCACATTAGTATACTGAGCTGCACATTATCATACTGGAGCCGCACATTAGTATACTGAGCCGCACATTAGTATACTGAGCTGCACATTATCATACTGGAGCCGCACATTAGTATACTGAGCTGCACATTATCATACTGGAGCCGCACATTAGTATACTGAGCCGCACATTAGTATACTGAGCTGCACATTAGTATACTGAGCTGCACATTAGCATATAGAGCTGCACATTAGTATACTGGAGCTGCACATTAGTATACTGAGCTGCACATTAGTATACTGAGCTGCACATTAGTATACTGAGCTGCACATTAGTATACTGAGATGCACATTAGTATACTGAGCCGCACATTAGTATACTGAGCTGCACATTAGTATACTGAGCTGCACATTAGTATACTGAGCTGCACATTAGTATACTGAACTGCACATTAGTATACTGAGCTGCACATTAGTATACTGAACTGCACATTCACATACGGGAACTGCACATTAGCATACTGAGCCGCACATTAGCAATTGAGCCACAGATTTTCCTACAAGAACTGCAGAATCAATTCTAGATATGTTTTAAATGATTTACTGTAGATAAAATCTGCTAGTATAATGTGTAACCAGTAATAATGCTCTTTAAAATGATATCCACTTCCTGTTGGGGTGACAGAGTCCCTTTAACACAATACTGCCCATATAACATCATTACCAACACAAATACATCTGTATAAATGCAACAGACTAATGATATACACAAAGTACACCACATTAATGCATACCCTTTTAACTTTGTCACATCAAGCAGCACAAGCCTCTGTCATTATGGAGGAAGCTTTGATACTAATGACACTAATGCAATTAATGACAGTGGATGGCAGACTTTGATGCTCTGGGCATATCTGCTTTAATCACAGTCCATTGCACACTCAGACATTGCTAGGCGGACACACGTGTGTGCGTGCTGCGCACAGTACAAACTCCTTAAGGACTACTGTGGTTTAAAAAAAACTTTACATGTGAAGCACTATAAATAATAGATATGTAAGGTATGACAGCAGCAACTGATGGCCCATTTAGACTGCCCATTATATCTACCTAAAATGCTTGGCTCAATAAATCAGTAGATATAGTTATTGTGAGAATACACAATAATATACAAAATACATATTTAGAAATTTACATAAATAAAAAAAAGATTTCAGAAATGGCAACATTATAAGATCATGTCATAAAGATGAATAATAATAATAATAATAATAACAGATAAATAAATAATAATAATAATAATAAATATGATATGTTTGCCAGAGTTCCACTCTTCTTGTTTTTTCCTCTCTTTAGTATACAGATTTTATTTCCTCAAAACACTGATAAGCTGCTGTATCCCTAGATATTTCTGTCTTTCTAATCACATATATAGTTGTGAATATGAGAGATGTTAACGTCTCAGTTGCTGGCATGGAACGCCGAAGGCGCTCCTTGCCAGCTACTGCGGGCCTCGCCAAATTTACGTAGTTACGAAAGCAAAATCCGAGACACGTTACGACCCATTACGACATCTCAAAAATCGTCCGAATCCCATGCACATGAAAAACACAATAAATACACGCAACTAATACATAAAAAGCTTACCTACAGCAAGGGGGGGCACCCAGGACCTCGAAAACTGAAGTTACACCTCAATTCAACTGCAAATAAAAGGGTTTAGACACTTAAAAATGCCCTAAGTGAGAGAAAAATGGCCGCCGAAAAAAACGAAAACGAGGCTACAGCACTCCAAAGACGCAAAACACCACCAAACACCTACGGATTTCCTGATAAAGACGTATGAGATCCGAAAACAAGGACGCAATCCGCGCGACCCCAAAAACATTAGAAACACAATAAATACAACAAACACATAAAAAGCTTACCCACAGCAAGGGGGGTCACCCAGGACCTCTGCAAGTGAAGTTACACCTCCATTTAAGTCCAAATTACAGAGTTTAGACACCCGAAAATCACCTGAGAGAAAAAATGGCTGCCGAACAAAACGAAAACGAGGCTAAAGGACCCTAAACACGCAAAACACCACCAAACACCTACGGATTTTCAGAAAAAGTCGTACGACATCCGAAAACAAGGATGCTAAATCAGCCACAGAGGCATACCACACATTAGGCGCCATTTTAGAACACTAACTTATACAATCTGGAAGTGCACAGCTACCCTAACAGATTTCCCTCGCGCACGCACACTATTACACTACACACTGCACACATTGCTGACACTTACACAGCAGCTCCACAGCACTGAAAACACACATTGTATGCTGCAGAAACATCAAAACAGATTGCCAGCTCTTCAGCACAATGCTTCCTGCATATATTACTTGAAAATAGGTAAAGTATATTCATTTCTTATTTTATTAATTATTGATTGCCATACCGGAAAAAAACACTAACGCTGCTCATAGCACACAAACAACCAAGAGCCACGCAATGAGCGCCAAAGGCGATCATTGCAAGCCACGCAATGTCACTGTATTCTTGGGTCTCTGATATTCCCAACACGAGCACAGTTTCTGTACAAAAGCATGACCTAAGCATGGTCTAGCCATGTGTGTGCACTCATTCTATAACCCCCATAACTGACAATAAAACACAACAGTTTGGGTATAAACGGGCCACATCATTTATTGATTTTTGATATCATTATAACCTGGCTGGTAACAATTGGGAGAGACGAGACACCGTCACCAAAAATACTCTAACCCTGAACATAGCCGTCCTACTGTTAGGAGGCTTTGTCCTTCTCCCACTGCCTGGTGGTGACTCCTCCACCACAACCACCATTGTGACAAAGCCAATAACACAGTACAAACTATAGCAACATTGTGCAATTTAAAACATTTTTATAGGGTGGGAGGTCTGGAAACACTGGACCCGGTGATCACAGGAATGGTGCAAAGCGTGGCAACACCATATATTTCAGGGTTAATTCCTGCCCCAATCAAACAAGTCTACCCCCCACATAGCCAGACCTGTATGTGTGGTCCATATGGCTAGCCCTGACATGCCAGTTCCATTGTCTCCACGATTCCTGGACAGCTCATATTAGTACCAACACGGCAAGGAATGTTCTTTCTAACATACATTATAATGCTAACTCTAGCTTTAAAGGGGATTCTAGGATTATTTAAGAATCTTAAAGAGATATGGAAGAGTCCTGGATTTTATTAAATATATAAAACGCAAGTAGTAATTAAAAGCTCTGCCTAAAATCAAACAAAGAGTCCCTGTATGGTTCTGCGCACTGTAATGTATGCAGACACATACTCTGTAGGGCTGGAATTGCAGTGTAGTGTCCTAACGTATCAGGGGCCACATCTCAGAAAACATGCTGCAAATTGCTGCTCGGACATAGTCTCTGATTGTCTATCCAAACTTGATTACATATTTGAAGACTTTTATCCTGCCTCTTCTTATATTAACAATACCATAATAATGTTGATTAGAAAGCATGTGAGGGGCAATCATTTGTCACTAATGTCACTATATGTTGAAAGGATGCAGATTGGATATATTCCACCATTGATTTTATTTAATACTCACTTAGTCCTGATGTCAGCATCATCATGGCTTGAGTGGCACATCTCACTGAAGCGGGACACAAAGAAGTCATAACTTCTGTGGTAGGAAGGAGTATCCTCTTCTATGTTTGCAAACTTCACAAACTGCAGGAAGGGTGACAAAAAAAATTAGAGTTAAGTATAGGTATTCCAAAAGCAATCCACCTTAAGAGGGAATCCCTTCATTGTTTATAAAAAAGTTAGAGTTAAGGATAGGGCTTCCAAAAACACTGGAGATTAGTCTCAATCCACCTTAAAAAAAGATCTCCTCATTATTTATTAAAAAGGTAGAGCCAACGATAGGGCTTCCAAAAGCACTGGAGATTAGTATCAATCCACCTTAAAAAAGGATCTCTTAATTTATTTATAAAAAGGTAGAGCTAAGGATAGGGCTTCCAAAAGCACTAGAGATTAGTCTCAATCCACCTTAAAAAAATGATCTCTTCATTATTTATAAAAAAATGGGAGCGCTAAGGATAGGGCTTCCAAAGCACTGAAGATTAGTGTCAATCTACCTTAAAAAAGGATCTCTTCATTATTTATAAAAAAAGGTAGAGCTAAGGATAGGGCTTCCAAAAGCACTGGTGATTAGTATCAATCCACCTTAAAAATATGATCTCTTCATTATTTATAAAAAAATGGAAGAGCTAAGGATAGGGCTTCCAAAGCACTGAAGATTAGTGTCAATCTACCTTCAAAAAGGATCTCTTCATTAGTTACAAAAAAGGTAGAGCTAAAGATAGGGCTTCCAAAAGCACTGGAGATTAGTGTCAATCCACCTTAATACATGCACATAAGTCCACAATTTTTTTTCCTCTTTAATTCAAAAACACTTTATACATGGCTCCTATTAGCATATGCATGCTGTATTACACAGCTTTGAGGCACAGCATAGGATGGATATGCATATAAAAGGAACTTATGAGTCTTACAAGGTGTTTATGCGAGTCACAGACTCTATAAAGCTCAGGAGAACTGAAGGAGGTAACCGCTATGCAACGCTAATTAGCTGCACCTGTATAACCCCAATTTAAGCCAGCTCCTAGAGTAGGGCAGCTGATGGTGGGAGAGAGAGGGCGGAGAGAGGGAGATAATGGAAGCTAGGCCTGTTATTTTCTTTGAGTTGTTATTAATATTTAAACTGTATATTTATTAACGCCTGGAAAATATACACAGCCTCCGGTATCATGTGTTTCTCTATCAAAGTGCCTGATACCTGTGCACAAACCCACAGGAGACTGTTGACTTCTCACAATATGTGCAAGAGGAATCTTACCTTCAAGGACCACTGTAGTTTATTGAAAAACTTCCCCTAAAATACCAATAATATTAGCATATATACAAGGCAGAAATATGCAAGGAGAAAGGAGGAGTAATAACGCAGGAGAGCAAATGTGAATGGGCCTAGGGCAGCATAAAACTTAAATTCACCACTGTTCATGGCTAACACAGCTGCCAATGTCAGTAGTTTGTGGCGTACTTCGCAACCATGAGAAGTTTTTCCTAAGCTGAAGCTACTCAAAAAACACCACGGTAGTCATTCTTAACCCCTTACCTGCATGAGGGTTTTAAGCTAAGGAAAACAAGCTTTTGTTAAACTGTATTTTCTGGTGAGTAACCATATCCTCCCTCCACCTCTGCACCCTGGGGTGCACAATTGTATGAAGGTTTTACAGGAAGGATTTCAGAACTCACTGATTGGTTCCTTTGTTCTGTTGTGAAAACCTGCCATATTTATGTAATTATCAAATCACTGCAGCTTCTGGTTTTTCGCTGCTGATTAGTCAAAACACTTGCAGAAATGTTCAACAGAAAATAAAGAAATACAGTGTTTGAGACTTTGGGTTCTTTCGGGCGAAATGAATATCGGATGAGTCACAAGCGAAACGTGCGTTCCAGCATCACAACCTTATGACGCATAAAGAGTAAATAATAGAGGAGCTACTGAGTGTTTATAACCAGGAATCTCTGCTTTTAGTGAGTAACATCAGTTCTTAAAGGACCATGGTCAAAAATAAAAAATATCCTCTTCTAAAGAAGTAAATTTGAAGATAGACAACATGTATTTATAATGTAACAAAATACAACAGCTTTTTATTACTTTTATATGCAATTACACTGCTGTGAAATCTATTTCATTTTCCAGGGATCTATTTTCTGGGCGTTGAACACACAGGAAGCTTGTTTCTGCACAATGGAAACTTGGAATCTACAACTGCCAGTGCATTCATTAGACCTAACTGAAAGCTTGTTAGGTTACAAGGACACACTATGGTCAGACAGAAGCCGACTCAGTAAAAAGCTTACAATAAAGAATAATTCCATATAAAAGTGAACATTGAAGGAGCTGTGATTATTGTTTTTCACTTTTAAAAACAATTTGTTCAATATCAAGTTTAGTTATTCAAAATACCATATAGAAAAAAATGTAAGGTCTATCTAAAGATGCTCTGGGTTCCCTGGTGGTCCAGTGGTTAGGATTTGGTGCTTTCACCCATGCAGGCTTGGGAATGGTCAGTACTTGAATGGGAGACCACCTAGGAATACTAGGAGCTGTATGCTGTTGCCCACTGGAGAAGGAACTAGTAACCCACTCCAGTAGCGCTAATATGAATACCAAGTGGATCAGAATGGTGTGTTGCTGTCCATGAGGTCAAGGAGAGTTGGACACGACTGAATTACACAAACACAAAAATGCTCTAGTTCTAGGGTAGGATCGGTCCACAGAGCTGCACATAGGCCAGGATTTGAGAATTTTCTTTCTGTACATAGATGAGTACATCAGGATGACTGAAGAAGTGATAGTCTTGTCTGTACACAGGGATGATATTCTCAAATCCTGGCCTCTGTGTCCATATTCTTCGTTTTTAAATAAATTTGCAGGACTTTATATATAATAAAACTATTTATTGATTCATATTATTTATTAGTAATGACCTTGTGGTCTATAATTTTCTATATATATATATATATATATATATATATATATATATATATATATATTTGAATATCTGAAGTTAATTATGGGCAAAATGTTTTCACTTTTATATGAAAATATTGCACCATTTTCATTTTCTCCTAATCATCTTTGAAAATTATTGAGTTTTGCTAAGTCTCTTCTTATCTCAGCAAGTAGATAATTGAAAACTAAAATGGTAGATTCCACTGCATATAAAATTAGAGGCTTTTTTTCAAATTAATTCCTCAAAAACCCATACTATAAATACAGGATTTCACTGCACCTTTTATATGACCCACTGTAACAGGTACCTTGATTGGTGTCCTGGACACTAAAAGACGAGACTAATTCTGATGTTGTTTCTGTTCCCTGTGTATTACCCTGGCAGGACCTGCAGCGTCTCGTGCCAATAAAGCACTTTGTATTGGATGACAGCCATGGATTACATCTGTACCTTGCTGGATTATACGCCAATATTACATTTTAAAGGATCACATTTAAAATGTCCTCTTTTGTAGTACTAGGTTTAAACAAATGGAAACATGCTTTCCGAATATAAAATATGTTAATACAGCCTCTAATTTATTACTTATATATGCAGTTATGCTGCTGTGCAATTTTCCATTTTAGTTCCCAGATATCTACTTCCTGTGGTGGGAGGAGACGTTAATTGCAGACAGGAAGTTCTGTCTTAACAATGGGAATGTTTTCTAACTAGTGTTTATTTGCTCTGTTGAGACAGAAGAGGCAAGAAGCAGCCTCAGTAAAGAAAATGGAGGTCTATAGCATAACGAAATTGCATATAAAAGTGAAAATATAAAGAATGTGTTTATTTGTTTGATCTTGCTATTATTTAGTTATAGAAAAGACCCTTTAGATTGTAAGTGGCGAGTTTCCAATCTTGTAGGGTGCTTTGGAAAAAATTGGGGGCTTAACATTTGATAAAAGACACTTGTTAGACAATTATGTACCAAACTAACATTAGCAGTTTGGGCAGAAAACTTTTTTGGGGTGGAAATCTGAATTTGTGATTGTTTACACTACACAGATCCATGTAGTATTCGTTACATCACATTCTGAGAGCTGGGTGATGAGGGGGTGTGTTACCAGAAGGAGGATGGGTAGGGGAGGAGGGAACAAGCAGTCCAGAGCTTTTTGTGATTACTATGTTAAGATTGAAATTGACACCACACTCCTTACTGGCCCAGAAGCAGGAAGTTGCATCAAGGGATGCAATCATAGATCTCTAAAAATGTAAATGTCCTTCTCACATACACAACTTCCACCAATGGCAAGATCCTGTAGTGTAAACACATCAAAACTGTTTTTTAAAATTAAAAAAATGTATGATTTTTCCATGATTAATTATGCTCTTGGTCAGACTCAAAGTTTTCAAACAAATATATATATATATATTTTTTTTTTCATTGTGCAGATCTTTGGATTTCCTCGTTCTGAAGAATTCTGACCTTGTCTGCCCTCCTGAGAGGAAGAAACAAACAGAAATGTAAACAGGCCGAATCTCAGCAAACACAGATCAGCTTCCTGCAGATAGAACAAATGATTTGTCTGTAAAGGACTGCAGGACGGTGCAGAATTAGAGGGAATGTCCTGCTCAGCAATCTGTCACTGGGGCACAAAATCCCTGGCTGATGTGTCTGGGCACCTAGTTTAAAATATCACTGTATGATGCAAAAAATACTAATTATATATATATATATATATATATATATATATATATATATATATATATATATACACATAGAAATACACACATACATTGGTACAGTAGAGGGAAAAAAGTATTTGATCCCTGATTTTGAACGTTTGTCCACTGACAAAGAAATGATCACTCTATAATTTTAATGGTAGGTGTATTTTAACAGTAAGAGACAGAAGAAAAAAAGAAGAAAAAAAAGAAAAACGCATGTCAAAAAAGTTATAAATTGATTAGCAGATTAGTGAGGGAAATAAGTATTTGATCCCTATCAATCAGCAAGATTTCTGTCTCCCAGGATGTCTTTTATACAGGTAACAAGCTGAGATTAGGAGCACCCTTTTAAAGGGAGTGCTCCTAATCTCAGCTTGTTACCTGTATAAAAGACACCTGTCCACAGAAGTAATCAATCAGATTCCAAACTCCCCACCATGGCCAAGACCAAAGAGCTGTCCAAGGATGTCAGGGACAAGATTGTAGACCTACATAAGTCTGGACTGGGCTACAAGACCATCGCGAAGCAGCTTGGTGAGAAGGTGACAACAGTTGGTGCGATTATTCACAAATGGAAGAAACACAAAATAACTTCCAGTCTCCCTCGGTCTGGTGCTCCATGTAAGATCTCACCTTGTGGAGTTTCAATGATCATGAGAACGGTGAGGAATCAGCCCAGAACTACACAGGAGGATCTTGTTAATGATCACAAGGTAGCTGGGACCATAGTCACCAAGAAAACAATTGGTAACACACTACGCCGTGAAGGACTGAAATCCTGCAGCGCCCGCAAGGTCCCCCGGCTTAAGAAAGCACATGTACAGGCCCGTCTGAAGTCTGCCAATAAACATCTGAATGATTCGGAGGAGAACTGGGTAAAAGTGTTATGGTCAGATGAGACCAAAACCAAGCTCTTTGGCATCAACTCATCTCAACGTGATTGGCGGGAGAGGAATTCTGCCTATAACCCCAAGAACACCATCCCTACCGGCAAACATTGAGGTGGAAACAGTATGCTTTGGGGGGGTTTTCTGCTAAGGGGACAGGACAACTGCACTGCATCACTGTTAAAATACACCTACCATTAAAATGATAGACTGGTCATTTCTTTGTCAGTGGACAAACGTTCAAAATCAGCAAGGGATTAAATACTTTTTCCCCCCACTGTATATTGTGGTTGGGTCCCCCTGATGGGTGGACTTATGGAAAGCTACATGGTGATGTTAAAGGCTTGATCTAGGACATGTGCAAAAATGCTGCTTAGTAGCTTTGGTCCACAATCTGTAATGGAGGGTTTGTAGTTGTAGTGGCTGTATGGGACACATATGCATAGAAAGCTTATGGAAATCTGCATGTTTTAGTAGATATAAGCTGGAATCTGTATGGAGGACTTATGCAAAGCCGTACAGTTATAATGATGGTGTGATGTTGGGCATGTGCAAGGACAATGCTTAACCTTCCTGGCGGTATGATTATGTCAAATACTGACATAATCATACCGCCTTTAGTCACCATTACCCCTTCCCCCTCTCGGCTTCTCTCTCCCCTTATCCGCCCCCCCGCCATTTCCCCCCTTTCCCCCATCATCCTCCCTTCATCCCCCTCATCCTCTTCCCCCCTCCTCCTCCCCCTCATCCTCCTCCTTTTCCCCATCACTCTCCTCTTCCCTCCTTCCCCTCTCACCCTCGCCCCCTCATCCTCCTCTACCCCCCTCATCCTCCTCTCCCCCCCCCCCTCACCTCTTCTTATTATTAGCCTCTGATCAGCTCCTGCTGCTGATCGGAGCCCCGCAGCGCGTATCTCTGGAACCGGCATATGCTAATGATGTGACGCGCTTTAGGAACAGGAAATTAACCCTGAGTCACGCTCAGCATTACTGCTAGGAAGGTTAATAGATATGGGCCAAAAATTACAATATAGGGATATAAAAAAGAGGTACCTGTTTAGTAGATTTAGGCCAAAAATTACAATATAGGGCTTGGTGAAAGCTAAAAATTAGTACCTTGAATCAATACAATGCAGCAAAAAGTGGAACCATCACTCTCAGTAAATGTGAATGCCCTCAAAAACATTAGAAATGAGCTAAAATGGAAGCAGAACATTTTATTTGTATCCATCTCTGGATCGGTAGCTGATGGGTTGGGTGGTGCTACTTTTGAGGGCTAGGGAGATGCAGAGAAGGGCACTGGTTAGTGGATAGCGGCCTAAAATCTGCATATAAAGGGGTTAGTGAAAGCCAAAGGACAGGGAACCTCCAAACACAGAGGTGTGTCCGGAAGTGCTTATGAATGTAGGAGTAGGCCCCTCCCACAAACTCCAGGCTACACCGTGACATATATATATATATATTGTTGTTGTTCAGTTGTGTCTTACTCTTGGTAACCCTATGAACTGCATCACAGCATACACATCTTGCTATATGTCTCTGGTTGTGTTATTCATCTGGTTTTCTTGGCAAAGATACTGGAGTGGGTTGCCAATTCCCTCTCCAGTGGACAGTGATTTATTTGACCTCTATGCTATGACCTGCTCATGTTTGGTGATCCTACATGGTATAGCTTACAGCTTCTGTGAGGTACACAAGCTCCAGATCCAGAAGGGGTATATGTGTGTGTTTGTGTATATGTATATATATATATATATATATATATATATATATATATATATATATATATATATACACACACACACACATATATGGTGGGCTGAAGAGTGATAGCCCTCCACAGTACAAAGTATAGTAGTACAGAAAAGTAATATGATTCCATTTGAATGTCTAAAAATATAAGTTAGTAAACTTATTTCCTTGTTACTGCAATTTTGGAGACTGGAGGCGGGGACATGCAAATAAGACTACAAGGCTTTCCCCCTCTAATAATCAAAA
Organism: Discoglossus pictus; assembly: GCA_027410445.1. Taxonomy (NCBI): domain Eukaryota; kingdom Metazoa; phylum Chordata; class Amphibia; order Anura; family Alytidae; genus Discoglossus; species Discoglossus pictus. The sequence goes on along the minus strand of CM050165.1, from coordinate 433,369,237 downwards.
AAAACATTATCTATATGGCTCCTTTTAATATTATAGATAGATAGATAAATAGATAGATAGATAGATAGACAGACATGGGCCTCTAAAGGAGCAGGGCTTGCAGTTATAGATGCAAGCTGCCTACTTCTGGGCATGTGCATGTATCTGATTCCAAAACAATTCAGTGATTTATCAATGGCTAGTTTTGTACATGGTCAGTAGGTTAAAAAGTGACATAAAATGAGTATTATTATAACAAGGGTTATGAGAGACATAGAAAGTGCATATAATGCCACACAGTGAAGATGGAGTTTGTTCGTCGGTGTGAGGTTGATCACGACTCATGATTCACAGCTGTATGATTCAACCTGCCAGCTAATTTATGATGTTTATAAAGTGCTGAATTAGGAATCCATTGAGACTAACACAATCGTTACATTTTGTGGAAGAAATAACAGCTATCGTTCAGCTTGTGTTGAATAACTCATTATTTCTCCAGCTTCTCAAGTAAACAAATTATTAGCTCCATCGGTGGTTCCTCGCAGCCCCCATGACGAGGCTGCTAATCGGCACCCGCTGCTGTCTTCATTATCAACGGACAGGAATAATGTGTTACAGGAAAAACAGTGTTTCTGATTTAGGGCAATTACTGTCACACGCATTAACCCTGTAACTTCCTACAATATTTTTTAGAAGGCCTTACTACAGGAGTTGCAGAGTGCATGTTTGCAGAAAGATTAGAGTGCATGTGCGGGAGTGCAAACACTCAAGTGTTTGTAATAATAAATTAAAGGCTGTATTATTTACAATAGAATATAAGGTAACAGACAACCTGGTGCAATAGAGTTGAGGTCCCAACGCCAAAGAGCTTACAATCTGAATGGTAAAGGTGGGATGTGAGACAGGATGGCGAGAGACGGAAGATGCAAGTGGAGGTGTCTGTGTGCTGTTGAGTATATTAAGGCTGAAGGTGATAAGCTTCTTTAAACAGATGCATTTCTACTAATGTATATAAAGGTTTTGAGGCAGGAGGATAGCCTAGTGGAGCGAGGCAAGGAGTTCCACAGAGTAGGAGCAGCAAAAGTCATGAAGACAGAGTGAGAGTAGGTGACCAAAGAGGAGGAAGGGGAAGGTTGTTAGCAGAGAGAATTGGGAAGTTGGTGGAGTATATGGAGATAAGGACAGAGATATAATGGTGAACACTGTTGAGGGCTTTCTATGTTAGGGTCAGGGTTTAAAATGTTATTTTGGAGGCTATGGGAAACCAGCAAAGTGACTGACAGAGAGGACCTGCAGACATTGAGTAGGGTAGAGGAGTCCTCAGAGGCTTTCATTATGAACTGGGGAGGCCAACAAGGTTCAAGCTGTAGTAGTCAAGGAGAGATATGATGAGAATTTTAGTTGGGTCTTAAGATAGCAACATATTTTGAAGATGTGAAAATGACAAGATTTAATGATTAAGGATCCAGTAGAACGTCAATATAACGTGCCCTAGGGGTGGGAGTGATGATGGGATTGTAAACAATGAGGGATATTTGAGAAGAGGAAGTTGTGGTAGAGCGAGGGTAGATCAGGAGCGCAGGATATACTGGTTAGCAACAAGTGCTTGAAGAAACACAGATGGGTCTGGTGTTGTGTTTTGAGCATATAGATGATAATCCAAAGGATTAGGGTGCCGTGGGAGGATGAATAGCAGGAAAAAAAAGAGCGGGCTTAGAACTGAAATTTTGGGTATGCCAAGAGTGAGGAAGAAGAGGTGCCAGAGAAGGAAATGCTTAATTTTTGATTTGCTCGATAGGATGTAAACCACGAGAGGCCTGTGTCATGGATGCCAAGGGAGTGGAGTGATCAGATAGGACGGCAAACTCTATCAAAAGCAATAGAGAGTTTGGGGAGAATTAGTTATTGATAGAGAAGTCACCCTTTGACGTGGCGGTGATCAGGTCCTTAGTGACTTTGTGAGAGCTGTCTATGTGAAGATTATTTTCCTGCACTCTGTGCACATATCAGCAGAGAGATTTTCTTCAGTTACAGAATGTACTAATGGACATAGTAGTGGACATAATACATTATATATATATATATATATATATATACCGTATATACTAGAGTATAAGCCGACCCGAGTATGAGCCGAGGCACCTATTTTACCACAAACGACTGGGAAAAATGAGTGACTCGGGTATAAACCGATGGTGGGAAATGTGCTTCCCCCTGTGTCTCTTCCCCCCTCTCCCTTCCCTGTGTCTCTTCTCCCCTCTCCCTCCCCTGTGTCTCTTCACCCCTCTCCCTTCCCTGTGTCTCTTCCCCCTCCCTTATCACCCTCCTCAACCCCCCTCCTCATTCTCAACCTCCCTCCTCAACCCCCTCCTCATCCTCCCTCCTCATCCTCAACCTCCCTCCTCAACCTCAACCTCCCTCCTCATCCTCCCTCCTCATCCTCAACCTCCCTCCTCAATCCCCCTCCTCATCCTCAAAACCGCTCCTCATCCTCAACCCCCTCCTCATCCTCAACCCCCTCCTCAACCTCAACCCCCCCATCCTCAACCTCAACCCCCCCATCCTCAACCTCAACCCCCCTCCTCAACCTCCCTCCTCATCCTCAACCCCCCGGTATATGCTAATGACCTGACGTCACATGCGCGCCACGTGATTAGCAGTGGCCGGGTCAAGACGGTGGAAGGAGCGGAGGCCGGAGCAGAAGCAGGTAAGTGAGGGGAAAGGGAGAGGTATTTAGAGGGGTAAAGTTAGGAGGGGGGTTTAGAATGAGGAGGGGGGGTTGAGGATGAGGAGGGGGGAGGGAAAGAGACACGGGGGTTAGAGAGACACGGGGGGTAGAGAGACACGGGGGTAGAGAGACACGGGGGGTTAGAGAGACACGGGGGGGTTAGAGAGACATGGGGGGGGTTAGAGAGACACCGGGGGGGGGGGTGAGAGACACACGGGGGAGTTAGAGAGACACGGGGGGAGAGTGACTCAAGTATAGGCAGAGGAAGCCCTTTTTAGCCTTACAAAAAAGGGCTGAAAAACTCGGCTTATACTCGAGTATATCTGGTATATGATCTGTTTCTATCCTAATAGAGAATAGATCTTCCTTCCTTACAATACTTGTCCCCTCCATCATACATTATTAAGAGTTACACGCTCCGGGATCACAGTAATGGCGCGCTTGTTCTCACGCTGACCTACTAAATGCTGAACATGTGCAGGGCAAGAGGTGTCTGAGTCACGGAGACAGGAGCAAGAGAGACAACAAGAATGTCTAAGGAAAATATAACAACTTCTTAGAGGGGTCAAGTAATAATATCCAGAACAAATCGGCATCACAATAACATAACAAATGGATATAACAATGCAGTCACCTAACATTAAAGAGGATATATGTATGTGTCATACCTCCCAAACTCATAGCTTAATCTCTTAAAATGTGTTCATATATTTACTTATGAGCTTGCAATCAGATTCAGAACTTGCATTTTAGGAAAAAATCTTGGAATATTTTATTAAAAAAAAATATATATATATATATTTATATATATATATATTTATATATATATATATATATATATATATATATATATATATATATATATATCATAGTTTGCATATTTTTAATTAACCAGCAGTAGCACTTATTAACCCTTCCAGTGACAGCAAGGTCAGTAATGACATGCCAGTGAAATGGTTAAAGAAACAGATGGAACCCCATACATGTTTTTCTCACTAGCTTATGCATTTTTATTTATTTTATTTTATTAAATTTGCCTCAATCTTGTTTTGTAATCCCCCTATAAAGCTCTGGACTCAACACTCACATATTATGTATTCAAGGAGCTCAGATAACAGGAATATTCTTTCATTTGCACAAAAGACGCGCCTACAAGAAACAGCACAGAATCTCATTTCCATTTCTATACAAAAGTGTAACAGTCTGTTGGAGCTGAATGTGAATTTATATGGGGAGGACATTCTGTATGTCCATGTACAATGCCCAGGATTGCTCTCGTTGTAGGTGCAGGAATTCGGACCTTTGGCTTCTTGTCCTGTGACGGCTCTGAATCTCTTATCATGGGAAGGCAGTGAGTGTTTGGTATTCCAGCTGGCGGGGTATCACGGCAATGTATAAATGTCTTTGGCACACTAGCCTTACCATGTATGCAGATGCAAGGTCGCACCCGCTGAGGACCCGCATTTTCAACAATTTTGCCGTGCTTTGCGTTACACATCATTTGTGCGGGCATCTTTATGTATGCACCCCTGGCATCACTTAATAGTGTGCCCTATCAGAAAATAATACCCACTCAGGGTCTCTCATGTGTTTACTCAACTGTGCCAGTACACTGGGGAAACTTCCGGAAGCATTTCAGTCTGTACATTTATACCAATAGAAAACGGAATATCGGCTGAATAAAGTACAGTATACTCTCAGTTAACCAGAACTCAAGCAACCAGAAAAAAATTGGTATACTGTACTTTTTTTTATAGGGCCCAACAAATGCCAGGAGCCAGGTTGCCATGTCACAAAATGCTTACAGGCACCTAGATGTCAACCGCTGTACGTCTCTGCAATTCAGTGTTACCTGGAAGCAGACAGGCATGAGTGACTGAGCCAGGGCAGTGTTGGCGTTACATTGCCCGCGTTCAGCACAGCACCCTCCAGCCAAAATTACCTGTGTGTAAGTGAGGAGTGAAAGCTGCTGCTGCTAGAACAGCCCTCACTGACAAATATACTTAGCACAGCATTGCATGTGCAGCTAATCTAGGCCTCTTTTAATAGTAACTCTCAAGCAGCCAGAATCTACAAGTATCCGGCATCTACCAATCCCCCATGGGTGCCAGATAACTGAGAGTCTACTGTATATATATATATATATATATATATATATATATATATATATATATGTGTGTTGCTTCTATCGTTCTTTTGCCCACCATAAGTTAAATGATTGCTGTGGTAAAGTAGCTCCCCACAAAATGTACACAAGCTAAGGTACCAGCCCCACCCTGATGAGAGCTATTTAAGCTTGAAACAGCTCTCTATGGGTAAGTTTCCTGGCTTGTGCATAATCCATCCTGTGCTTTGCTTAAAGCTGTGTAATACAGCAGGCATATGCTTAAAGTGAGCCATATTTAAAATGGTCTTGGATTACAAGAATGCAGCCTTTGTGGGCTCATTTGCATATCTCTGCCCAGGTTCCCAGAATGTAGTGCACTATCTGTACTTCTTGGAATTCTGGGCAGCTAATAAGTTGTTTAACTTACATTAAATGTTCAAATAGCAACACAATGTACTATTTATTTACTATCTATCTATCTATCTATCTATCTATCTATCTATCTATCTATGTATCTATCTATCTATCTATCTATCTATCTAACTATCTATCTATTTATCTATCTATATCATATCATATCACATTATATATATCATATCACATTCGGACCTCTAAAAACTATTTAAACAGAATTTCCAGTTCACAATTCCAAGAAAGACACTTATTGGACAGCACACTGGGAAACTGGGGTGACATGCAAATTAGTCCACAATGAATTTTAACTCTTTAATCCAATACTATTTTATTACTTTGAAACATAGCATTAATCCAATACTATGAAGCATAGCACAGGTTACATTTTGCACAAGACTGAGTACTCTGAGCATATGAAGAGTGAGGTCCAGTAATCTAGATAAATAATCAGAACATTGCAGTATATAGTGATATATTTTTTATTCCACAAACATATTCCTAACAATAGTGATGAGCTTTTGAGAGTGATCTCTCATTATTAAGTACTGCTTTGGACTTAATAAAGAGAGATCACTTTTGAAAGCTCATCACTATTACTACGAATATGTTTGTCCAATAAAAAAGGTATCACTACATTCTGCAATACTCGGACAATTCATATCACATATAATAGTTGTCAAACTACGAATCGTCGTCAGGCTCTATGGCGCCTGACAAGTTACAAACACAAGCGCCAAGAAAGGAACCGCGGCTCTTACAGCGCAAAATTTACGGACTTAGCCAAAATACATACAAGACGTGGGACTTACAAAAAAAAACATTACGAACTCGCAAAATTTCAACCTTAAAGGCCGAACCGCGCGCCTGAGATCATTAAAAACACGATAAACACACACACAAAAGACATAAAAAGCTTACCCACAGCGAGGGTGGGGGGGCAAGGACCTCTGCAAGTGAAGTTACACCTCAATTTAAGTCCAAATCCCCAGGTTTAGACACACGGAAATCCCCTAAGCGAGAGAAAAAATGGCTGCCGAAAAAAATTAAAATGAGGCTACACGACCCTAAAGCCACAAAACGGCAAGCACAGACGGATTTTTAAAAAAGCCGTACGAGCTAAAGATACACTTTTAGCAATGACGCTAAATCATCCACATCCGCCTACCACAAACACATTCGCCGTCATTTTACAACACTAACTTACAGAATGCGGAAGTACACAGCTACCCTAACGGCTTCCCCTCGCGCACGCAGCCTATTTACACTACACACTGCACACATTGCTGACACTTACACCTCAGGTCCACAACAGTGCAAACCTACATTGTATGCTGCAGAAACATCAAAACAGATTGTCAGCTCTTCAGCACAATGCTTCCTGCATATATTACTTAGAAATAGGTAAAGTATATTAATTTATTAATTGATTAATTATTTCATTGGCA